>CAJHQP010003470.1:5000-67119 GCA_905132765.1 Moricandia arvensis
CCCGCGCTATCCGTCGCCATCAAGGACGCCCTTCTCCAGACAACATACACATTTTAAGTACTGAGAACGCCGAATGACGTACCTACCGATCTAACAAGCTAGGCACTTCTGAGCCCCGGTTGCTCCGCTCGCCGTTACTAAGGAATCCTTGATGAGGATTCACCATCTTATCTCCAAATCTTATTGATACTACCTCTAAAGACTGCAGCGGGTTTGCATGCCGCTGTGGTCGGTCGACCCTTGGCGGCGGTGCCCAAGTGAAGGATCCATATAATGGGTCATTCGAGAGCGTGTGTCAGACCGGTTAAACTCCACAGACTAAGCGTCTGACTGGTGCTATGACGAGTGCAGGCATTCTCTCTCTCTATACAACCCACACAGCTCAATGTCGAGACGCTCCTGCGTAGCGAGTTCACTACTAGTCGCTCAGCCCGGATTAGTTGGTGACACAATCATAGCCGCGTGCATCACTACACAATCAATAGTACAATCAAACAATCATCAAAGAGGTTAACATCAGAACGTATATGAAAACAACAAGTAGCTGAATTCCAGCTTCCGTCACTCCTTTTATATCCTCGAAAGGATATATGTATTCGATCAATGTGGACGGACTGAATTCTCTCGTCTTTCCTTCGCTCACCCGTCCACCGACGGCTGCCCCTCCGGCCAGGTAGGCACTGGGGCGCAACTTGCTGTTGCAAAGACTCCGCATGGGTTCACGAGGATTCTGCAATTCACACCAAGGTATCGTGCTATTTCGCTTACGTTCTTCATCGATAGCAGAGAGCCAACTGTCCTTGATTTGCCGAGATGTCGTTTAGACTTTTTGTTGAGATAGCGAGGCATACTCCGCAGTCTATGCATCGAACTTCCGCGACTCAAACAACCGTGCTCCGGTATAGTTAGAAGGCTCTAATCCGACAAAGTACCGTGTGCATGTTCCATTGGCTTCTATTCGTGTTGTTGAGCTTATTGTTTGATTTCTGTCATCTTGACATCTTTTGTACTTGGGTGCTCAGCTGGATCTAGGGATATTTACTGGGGTAAACTAGTATTACCACGGCTAAGCCTTATGCGACTTACACGATACATTCAACCGAGACCAAAAGTTCCTCTTTGTGTGGGCATGTACACCACTCACGTTGGGAGACCTCTTTATTTGGACGCGAAGAACGTGAGACCCACGCCAAACCATCGGATTAGACCCATCTTTGTTGCTCCTCGGGTGCAAATCCTTGGCCTTAGTGTGTCATCGTAGTAAATCATCTAAGCTCTAAAAAAAGTGTCTGATCTGGGCCCGCGCGTGATTGCGACGTGAGGTGTGTGTCGATTCGTGATTACTCGTATGAACACTGTTTTAACCAATGCTTGTGAAACAAAGATCAGAAACTCAAATATGAAATGCTCATTTACAGAGCTCAGTGTGCTGGTTTACACTCACGAGCTTACTCGACCTTAAGTATCCTGTCAAAATGCGCGTGTGGTACGACTTCTTATCCTTACGTCTAAATTGATAGGTTTAGTGGACTATCTATCGACTCGACGTCGCCAGACGTGCGCGATACGCGACGCTATACAAGCGGCGCCGTTCGTATCCCGAGCACACTATCATCGCGGTAATCAGACATTTCAAGTCTGTTCTCAAATTCTTAGGGTGCCATACGGGTGAATACGGAATTGTTCTTGTCTTGACAAAGGGTGAACCTCGGGTCGGCTTTCAGGGAGCAAGGGACGTAGTCACCGCAATTTGACTGGTTCATCGTATCTGAGTGCGGAGTGGTTATGTCTCACAAAGGGGTATCAGAGCGCAATCGTTTCTTACTAGATCTGCTCCATGCATGGGTGTAGCTTGAGAGTGTACACAATAATCGAAGATCTAAATAGATCGTAGTCATGGCATCAAGTAATCACCTACATTCAACGTAAGTGATGAAAATGATGCTAATTGGCTCACCTTACTTCTTTTAGCAAGATGGAGAGGATCCTAGATCCTGGGCCAAGGTAGGAATGAACTAATACCTGAAATAGTTTCGACATTACCACTATCAGCCTAGAGTAGACGCGTGGCCACGATCGTGGCGAGCGGCCACGTAACATATCTAAATCTGAGCCAGGACATATCACTCATACTCTTCATGCTATAATCTCGCGACCTCTACATATCCCTGAGCCCTAAGCCCACGTGCCTTTCACTTCCAGTGACCCTCCTACAAGACAAGCTTTCTACTCCTCTCGGCTTTGGCGCGGTGCGTAAAAGTCGTCTATGCCTCCACGTCTTGACAGAGCCAGCATCTGAGTATGTTTAACGCTCCTTGAGTCTGAGGGATTCATATGATAGCCCTCAAATTCAGATGCCGATATACCCTATGACACTTGATCCGCGTCTCGCGTTTACCGTATACTAACAACGCCCGAATTAAAGGTTATGAATGCTATGGTACCAATGATCTCTAGTGATGCTCATGCTGTCCACCAACAAGAAACGCGCCTAGTGCTTATCCTTAGCCCATGCTACCACATTATAGCCTGTAGAATCAAGAAAGAGCTCTCTGAAGTCCGTACTAACTCCCATCCTACTGATCGTGGGACCTGGTCATGAATTTCCTATTCTCCCGTGTATGAGCTCCGCACAAATCTATAGGCGCAGGGCTTCCGACTCCTTGCTTTGTAGAATGACTATTACACATGTCCATTGCTGACCGTCAGCAAATCTTCCTATCTCACAGGCGTTTGCCAGAAAGCGCCCTTGCGACCATGCTACTTCCGCCTCACACGGAGTGACCAGCCCTAACGTAAAGCACTATTTGTACGAGTTTTGCTACAATTGAACCCGAGATGAATCTGTTGGTACAGCGCAACGCAGGTGGCACTGAATGCCCAATAAAAGCAAGTGCATCATAGCCGAGGCTCCTGAACACTCTAGCTACCTACTTCTCTCAATCCGGAGCGTGGCCTGGCGAGAATGCGTGTGTTTTATTGATCTATGATGAGTAATCTCTGGGACTGGGACACGAGAGCCCGTATCTGATCGTACTCTACCATGGCGAGGGTGAACTCACCTCCTCAACTGATAGCCTGATGCTATTGCGTCTTCGCGGCAATTTATCAGTAAAGACAGAAAACATCACATTTGCGCGACCAAATGCTTTGCAAGCCTCCGAGTGTTCTCGTGTTAAACTGTCTCTTCAAGTAAAGAGACGTGCGATAGAGAGATTCACCTATTTACTATCTGCGCTAGGAAAGGACTGTCATCATCACAAATTGGTGATCTGGTGAAAGTAGTCGCAGCTTCTCTGTGAGCAGAGTGGCGCGATCCCTGTGTGTACTTTGCAGTACTATGCGTACTGCATCTCACTGTGCAAAAACGCATATTATCACAATTAGCCAGACTCGCGAGGACAAAAACTATCATCGATATTGAACAGTTTATGGAAGCTAGTTCAGAGTCCCGAGGTTTAATATCGCTTTCTGATAGTATACAGTGAACGCGGTAGTGGCGTGTAGCTCTTGAGTCACACGTACTCAACAAGTATTGTACGCTTATTAAGTTCTCTTTGCAGAAATGAGACTTGATGATACGCGAAGTTATCTTCAAGCGTGCCTCGAGGCTACTGAAACTATCAAAAGCAGACTCCGGGCCAAGGGAAGTAGAAGGTTCTCGATAGATTGCTGAGTCGTGTGCGTGTGAGCGTGCGTATGCGGTGAATCTCTCTGTGACTTGAGGCAGGAGAACAAGCCGAAACCATCCGTGTCGCGTCACGACGAGACATATCTGGCCTGCACATCCCCGCGGGCGACCCATACCACCCAATTCGCGAATTCTCAACTACGAGCTTTATTTCTACACACCCCAAGCGATCCAACACTCTTCCAGAAGTTATTGACGGCGTGGGAATTGCGTCGAGCTAGGGGTAAGATAGTGAGCGTCGTCTTGCGGGCTGCTGCACGCAGAGGTCCGTTGGCCGCGTCCAATGGAGGACTTGCAGCTCCGTATGAAAGCGCGAATTCAGCATATCTGTTACTTTCATCAGTTTGCGCCCAAGGAGTCTACCAGAGGCTCACAATATTAGAGCCCTGTCTGAGATTCGATATGATAAGTGCATAACTATTGTCACTACCTCCCCGTGTCAGGATTGCCGTAACCAATCCCTCCCGCGGCGCCTGCTGCCTTCCTTGTATGTTGGTAGCCGTTTCTCAGGCTTACACTCTTCCCTCGACTTAGACTCGAACCCTTTAATTCTCTTCGTGGTCGAGCGCACAGAGCGTTAACCGACCATCTATGTGATTCGACTTCCTTAGGTCGCACACCTCAACTCTCACTACCATCGAACTGTGCTCTGAGTAGGCGAGAAGATGAATACTCGGCCCTTTTTTGTCGCTCGCAAGCACAACACGCAGCGAGATTGCGATCCGCGTGTCGATGACTCTATCGCTAATTGCATCAATACCAGCCTTACGCAACTTGTGAGCGCATGCCAGCCGGACGAGCGTCATCGACGCTCCTCTTTAGTCCTAATAAATGTTACAGATGCCTCCTTCCTCTCCTAGAGAGATTACCCCAGGACCATAGCCGTCGGAGCTCTCCGGATATATAAGCACGTTATTAGCTCTAGTACCATATCCTATACCAGGAGCTGTCGTTTACTATCCCTGTACCCCATTGAATGTTAGTTGAATTAAAAAAATAATAATGTTAACCATTCAACTAAATCTCAATAAAACTATGTAATTCGTATGAATTATATAATATTAAGTAGCCCATCTGTATAAGCGTCACAGTATTCATCGTATGCGTTTCTCGAGATTCGTTTGTAGGAAAGCATACTTATTATCTGCCACTAACCATTCGTTCGATATGTCCGATGCATTGACCATACTTTGACGCATATTGATAGACTCGCCTAGATAAAGTGTCATCACTGCGAGGGTTGAGATTTCAACTCTTAGAAGGAACGTGCAGCATAATATCTATAAACTTCGCATTTAAGTGGCTCTCGAAGACCATGTCATGTTCCGTCATAAACAACTCCACGCCGCAGGATCAATGAGTAGATACACCATAGCACATCGACACCAGAGGTTGAGTATATAATGTCATAGAGAAGATCCCTGGCATATATCAGTCTCAAGAGCGCTCGTAGTAGTAAACGCTTCACAACAGCCTACATCGAGTGTCGTCATCCATTCCCGATAGAAATAGAGAAAGCCTGGCAAAACACAGCGTCTTTGAGAAACCGCAAACGAACCCAGCGTCGTTGAAGTAAACTCACACTACACGAAAATATGACCACATGGCGGTCTTGTGATGACAGAGAGCATCACCCGCATAACGAACCTCGCTACGTGTTCTTGAGAAGAAGCACCGGACAAATTACAAACCTCTCTAGCTGTGCGTGATATCTGGAGAAACCGCACACCTCTAGCGTCCTGTAGCGAACCCGCAAACACCAGCGTCTAGTGGAGAAACCCGACCTAAACACCAGTGTCGAGTCCGCGTAGTTGCATAACACCCGTGCAGAACACTCACCAGCGTGTTCTTGAAGAAACTAACTCCCCAAGCTTTGCCGAGAAACAACCTAGCGTCGTGTTAGAGAAAACCTGCTAACTACACCCGCGTCTTTGAGAAACCCTGTGCAAAACGCCAAGCGCGCAGGCGTACATTATAGAGAAACTCCGCAAACCTACATTCAGCTTACTAGTTATACCTTTGCAGAAACCGCAACACCCAGCAGTCTTCTTCGAGAGGATAGAAGATCGACCGCAAAAGCAGACCCCAGAGCAGTCCGGTATATTATGAGAGAGACATACCCGCTCACCACACCTGCGTCACTACTTAGGAATAAAGACACCGGTGACTATTAAAACGCACCATTAGCGATCAGGTTAGAGCATAATCCCGCAAACCCCAACTCCGAGGAGCAGTCGTTGAGAAAAACTCCGCATAACCACTTATCAGTAAGCTAGAATTCGAGGTACGAGCGATGGAACCCCGAGAAACGACCCACCAGAAAAGCAAATGGCACCATACCCGAAATGCCACCGCCCCGAGCCTGTTCCGTGAGTTGTGAGGCAGCAACCAGTCCGCACATAAAGACACCAGCTCATCTTCTTCGACGTCTAAGACACACGGCATTTAACCACACACTCCGTTCCGGTTCGGTTCAGAAACCCATGCCACCAGAGTCAGCGGGCAGCATCGTTGTGCACCAAAACTCACTCGGCGAAAAGAAACAACCGAAAGAGCAAGTGACGTGTGAGACTAATAAGACACCTGCAGTCTAAACGACGCAGAGACAATAACAAATTGTATAAACCTCACCAGCACATCAAACAGAGCACTAGAACTAGAAATTTGAGAACCCCGCCAAACTATCCCAAGCACATTCAAATTAAGGAGAATATCACCGTCAACTAACCACCAGTGAGAACAAACTCTGCAAGAAGGTAGTTGAGGTATTATACGCAGCAAACACCAGCGTACGATATGTGAGCATACGCCTCGCTCAAGGCACTTCAACCCAGGATCTAACTTCGAGTGGATGACTTGAGAAACCCTCAAACACCACTCAGCGAAATTAGTGAACCAGGACCTCCCTTGTTTAGGACATTAGCCCTCATCTCTACATTGGATACCGACGAATATTTCCGAGTTAAAATGCTTTGCTGTGAGTGAATGACACCTTTGGTACTATTACACTTAACGCGGCACTCCCGAGCCCGTCACAGTAAATTCTTATGTCTTCTCAGCAACCTGAACGAGGAATTCATCAGGCTTAAGGGACCGTGATTTGTGTGTGCAACTGCTTTGCTTGGTGTATCAGCAGCATTATTACATCGATTATATGCACAAATTATCGCCTCATATATTCCCAAGAGATCATCGAGAGTGCAAGCTTTTGTGTTCCACCGACCTCCCCACCGAAGGCACCGCGATTGACCAGGCAAAACACAAGGATAAGCATTCTATCAGCAGTCTCAAACGCTTGAGCGTTTACCTGTGATCAAAAATACTATTTTGCCACATATGTCTTAGCAAGTGCCTATTAGTCTTGGGTGTTCGTCCAACTCTACACTTAGACGCTCGCGGGTTCGAATCCCAACACCCATCAGAGTGACCAATCTTTGTTCGAATTATACATCCCTCCAATAGTACAATGCTGAAGACATCTTGAGTGTGAGATAGTGTCTATCCATCAGATCGAACGTCTGGAGATCTTGGTACGCGAAACATGTTCGAGTCGACGGTCTGCAGCTGGTAGCAACCGCTCGGAGCACAGAGTCTACCTCACGACTAATGCAAGCACCTTTCAACGTTTTCGTTCAAGATCCCAATCACCTCTGCATGACAGTAGGGAGACTCCCGATAGAAATGACTAGACATGCTGACTTTACACCCCTCATCAATGACAATTAAAAGACAATCCAGAAGGACGCTAAGAGCAAAGCATTCAACTTAACACATTCTGTGTACCAGAGCACAACACTCTCGACCTGAAATAAGAAAAGAGATCAGTTGAAGAGGGACTTGTGGCCCAAAAACTGAGGTTTTCAGAGTGTACCAATTTAGGATACTCTAATTTAGAATTGAAGCCCTAACGTGGTAGTACAATAAGGATTGTGGACTCTCTTTATCACGCAATCCAGGAAGAGTGTGCATTGAGAGAACAATCAAGCACTGTTCTACGAATGCCGCGTGGCGAGCGAGCGGAAAAGACTGAACAAGGTTAGAGGAATTACTTCTTCAGAAGAAAAAGTGGACCCTTGGGATACTTCGCGTCCCGATGTCCGAATAATTTTATGTCACGCCGGAAGAAGTCACAGTCGAGCGTACGACCATACCCGCTCTCTGCCTATACTTGGCAGGCATGCGACGGTCAGCTCATCCTAGAAGACATTACTGCCGGCAGCAACAATTCTGAGACTTCTCCAAAGAGACCCACTTCTCTCATGTGCCTGTTAATTCTACACATGTGTGTGCGACTGCCTCAAGGTGAAGCTACCTCCAAAAGGCGGAGATAGCCATGACGGTACCATCCCTCAATACACAAGCAACGATCTATGAGCTACAACAGCACCTACTAGTCACCACTCGAACCGGGCTTGCCATGGTGCTCAAATGGGATATTAGTGTAAGATCCTGTAAACTCCCAATTCTTCCCTTCACCTCCTTAGTAGAATGAGCACATATAACACAATCTTTTGTCTCTTCACTAGAAGTGGAGCTATTCTGCCAATCTCTCATGAACCACACATAAAGACCATGTGATGTTATGAGTATGCGCTTTCACTAAATTCAGGGAGTATTTCGATTGTATGAAAACCATAAAGAGACTAATAACGATCCGAATTTGAAAGATACTGCAATTTAGGTTGCATGCTGCATACATGGTACTTGGTCTCTAAATAAGCATATTTATAACTTGTGGGTAAAAATTTTCATATATTTTCTGATGCTTCTAACCACCTCAGTTTGAAACGCTACAGAGGGTGTCGGAGTGGACCTAGGCCTTCTATGGTGATTGCTACATGTTTCGGATGCTAATCTGAGTCGCAGTATCATAAGTGAGGACTATCCACTTGTTAGTATATGTTTGAAACTATAGCACATGCCTAAACTCTTTTTATCTGAGCACATCGATACACTCTTCTCAACTCTGCAGAAATAGTTTCCTTTCGAGGAATCAAGGTATGGCATCAACAATTCAAAATAAATTTATTTTTGGGTTTCGTATCTTGCCCACCATTTCAGAATCGAATCGACACTCACCATCCTGATTTTAGGATATGATCTGGATGCACCAGAGTATTGATGAGGGCAGTATCAGTAAAAGAACTTCTTTTGACTATTCGTGTGGTCTTGCCAATGGGATAATGATAGCGGACTGTCTGTCATTAACACCACAGCTTCTGTATTGCTCGACGTGCGTTCAAGAAATTGAGGGGTGCTCTAAGTTTTCATGACCTTATAACATGCAAGCGTATTGACAACTGCTCCAGACCCTCGGCGTTTTCAAACGTACTGATCAGTACGTCTAGGCTCGGATTTCTCTTTCATCGTACTTGATCAGTCCTGGATCGAGTTTTCATGCACCCGATCAGTCCTGCGATGACGGCGTGCGTGCTCAACCTATTTTCTCAGTACAAACTCCTCGATTCGCGAATCCTGCTTAGTAGCCGAGCTTCGACTTGTCATGACCGCGATCAGTACGTTTTTGCGTAACTGCGCAACAATCATGCCACAGTGTATTCCAGACGTGAGAACGTAGCATTCAGCTCATAGCTAGGGTGCCTCGATTATTTGTTCTACATATGATCATACAACAATATCGTGAGTCAGCACTAGAGCACACCAACCCATATTTCAAAGAACTTTACCCATAAGAAGCAGCTAAGCACGATACATTTGAGTTATGGAAATATTAGAGGCTTCAACCGGTTGAACAAAACCATAGATCCAAGATCAATTGACAAGCCACATCTGCCATTGATCGACGGTCTCACCGAATATGGATCCAACCACAGCTTTTGAAAACAACAACCAGAGAAGATTTCATTGGGAGAAAGAGATGAGTATGGAGTTTACAGAGATGATTATACTTGAGATTTCATTAGGAGCCATAGATGGCAGAATCATCAATGTGTCTAAGGTGGACATCAGGGAGATTCTTGAGAGAGCCAACATGCATGAATATACTCATCTATGTTTTCCAGAGTATGCAAAAAACATTCGCAGAGCCAGACCAGACACATCAACTTATAGCACACAAGAAGTTGAAAACATGGTACATGGAATTTACAGAGCGAGGAGATGATTACGGGTGACTTTCACAAGAGGCTTGATGCACCTATACCAGCAGTTCAACGAAAGTATTGGCTGGTTAACCACATGAATAAAAGAATTGAAGCAGAAGATAGACTACAGTCATCAGATCATTCGACAACAACACTTGATTGGAGCAGTTAGTTCAGCATCGACCGATGGCAACACTTGGCCATCGATCTTTAGTCAGCACACAACATTTCAACAAAGGCTAGTAACAAAGGAGTTATTGGAAGACAAGCTTGATGATGTTTAACATTCTCAAGACTTGATAAGGAATAATATCTACCAGAAATTGGATGATATTTCTGAGCCCACATATGCCAGGCTTAAAATGCTGACGAGATGCATTCAAACACTCTAGGAAATGATGATTACAATGGAGACTGCTCAAATAAGGTTGGAAAACCAGATAAATAGAGGAGAAGAAGTTGTGAGGAGCTTCATCAGTGCATGGTTTCAGACGGACAGAGAGTATGTGATGCGCCCTTGAGTAGCGAACCAGACAAAACAAACATGCATGGATTGATCATGGGAAGCAGTAATGATATATTTTCATTGTTTGACTCATATCTTCCAAACCACGAGTCTTATATGCATGAAATTACTTGGAGAATGTGCCCAACTCAATTACGGAGCTCCTCGAAGAAGAATCAGATCAAACAGAGTTCAGATGTGGGAGTTATGCCATTTACAAATCAGGAGATCTTCGGTTCTCGCGAATTCAGACATGTGTGCATTCAATGAAGGGTCTTCCTTGACCAATCTTCCTCAAAATCGCCATCCTTGACCTTTCTTAATCAAAATCAACAACTTTGACTCCTTTATGATTTTCTAGTCAAAGATGTCTTTTTCTATGTATTATTTTCTACAATTTCTTTAAGTCTTTCTTTGACTCATTGTACTATAAATATGTGAAATCTTCTATGAATAAAACAAGTCGAAGTTTGAGTTTATTTTTTGTTTCTTCTTTTCTCTGAGAGAGAGAGAGAGAGTTCTTTTGCTAGTTCATTGGTGTGAATCGGCTTGTGATTTGGTGGTCAGCCAATTCATCTTTGTGTGTTGTTTGGTGGTTAGCCAACGCACTACATCCGTTCTTAGGTGGTCAGCCTTAGATCGTGGGTATATCAGGAGCCATTCCACATCTCTTGACAATCCCTTTAATCCATTTCAGTTCCAGAAGTGCCATTTTCCTTCTCGGATCGTATCCAACACCCAGCTAAAGTGATCTTTCCGATTTAGGGTGTATCAGTATGTAGATACATGCTTTCCACATTTGTTTGATGAACCACGTTCCTAGTTCAGAAGTCCAAACGTCGAGCTTAAGACTATAACCAAGCGTTGAGTGGGAGACAACCCACTATGTAGTATGGTTTAATTTCGTTTTTCACTATTTAGTTATTAATTACAATTTTTATTTAATTATTCTAGGTTTTCAAGGAAGGAGTAGAAAAGTTTTGCAAACCACCATTGGTCGACATCAACTCTTCACCATCGGTCGACGGCTTCGATGGTTTAGCATCGATCGACACTCAATATTCACCATCGGTCGACACTCTTTACGGAGTTTAGTAACTTCGACTTTCTCTCTACCTTTTACTTATGATTTAGTTTTTCCCTTAACCGAACGAGACGAGATAACACTAGCACAATGTCATTTATGTCTGGGGGAGTTTTCTGATGCTTTTATTTATTTTGAGCTTTATTTTTGAGATTATAATCAGAAATTATTTATTGACTAACTACACTATAGCACCGTTGTTAGACTTGTTGATCGCAGAGATTACTATAGATACCAAGTGGATCATCATGCCATTAGATCACACTTATTAAGAAATTTTGAAGGAACCAAAGCTGATCTCCAAACTAATACGGACTATTTTGCTTGCTTTGGAGTTTGAAATACATCGGATCAGACTCCTTCTGAAAGTTTGTAAGGTACTAGTCTATGTGCTTTTGATCCCCTTCTCTCTCTTCAGCATCGAAAAAGGAAAAAAAAGAAAAAAGAAGAAAAAGAAATAAAAGATTGAAATTATTTTCTGGAAGATGCAGAGGGGTAAGTAAATTACCTATGAACCCATTATTCTAATCCGAAAGAAATGATCACACGTTGTTGGAAGCGAGACATATGTACATTACCGATGACCACACTATTTTCTGCCAATTTTATTTAAAATAAATCAGAGAAGAGAGAAACGAGGGGAAGAAATAGATTAGGAAAGACTTTATACCTATTTATGCAGATTTGCAGGAGTTTATGTATCATTTGATCGATATTCCCAAGGTAAAGCCTAAGCTTTATTTTTATGCAAAGAAATGAGATCAGTAGAGGGGTGAGTCAATTAGTACTTGTTGAGTTGCTGATAAAATGGATTTGGTTGCTATGCTCAGATATGGCATATAGAGTTTCTCTTTGATTAGGCATTATTTGATGTGGTTGCAATATAGTAGGGGTGATATTCATACTTATTCATTATGTTAGTCCCCGCTTTTCAAACCTCTTCACAGGCTACCTTTGTTTTGCGTGAGGACAAACAAAATGTTAAGTCTAGGGGAGTTGATAAGGCCTGATATTTACGCTTTTAGGCTAAAATATCAACTCTAGTCTATTATATATGTTGAAGTCAGTTTAGAGTATTTCAGGTCCAAGCACGTTTTGGAGCATTAAGGAGATTATTGAGCTTGCTAGAGCATTGAGAAGAGATATCCAGTAGCTCCTCACGTTCAGCTAAGTACGAGTCAAAGTCAAGTATGACCATCGATCGACGGAGAATCCTTGTTGTCGATCGAGAGCCCACTCGCAGAGTATTGGCAAACTTCAAGCCCAAGTCAAGATAAATTACAATAATGCCCATGGATGAGTTTTGACCTAGTTTATATGGTTCTAAAACAGAGAGACAGAAATAGAAGAAGAATTATAGATTTTAGTTTTCTTGCATTAGTAGTTTAGAGAAGAAGATCTGAACTCCTTCAGAGATTTGTATTGGAACCCTTTTATTTATTTTATGCATTATATTATTCAGTTTATCATGTTTTCTTTGATCATGTATGAGTAATTCATTTGTTAGATTTAGGGTTATTAATGATAATGATGAATTAGCCCAAAATACAATTGCTAGGATGAAGTAATATGAATCTTTGGAATTGTGTTTAATGTTTGCGTTCTAGAGTAGCTAACTGCCAAACCTGAACTTAGGACATGGAAAACTACGAGAGTAGGTTCTGTGCCAGAATTGATTCCATTGAGCTAGGTTGTTAGATACATGCAAGAGCTAGTTTAATTACAATAGTGAACAAACTTCATGTCCGATTAGCGTCGATCGACACTAGGCCTTAGCCGTCGATCAGTGGTACACTTCTTTGTCGGCATACGAGAGTTGGGACATGAGAGGGGTATGACTAGTTAATATCATTGTTCTCGCATATTAATAATTCCATGCTTCCTACCCATTATAATTCACTTGCCAGAAACCTTAGATATACCGCTTTTCCATATTTGTATACACTTAGTATTTTAGATATTTTCCTATTCCCGATAGACTTACAATTAAAACCTTTATTTATAGTTTGCCTATCTTAACCATTATACTTATACTAGATCTATTGTGTGTCCTCACTCTTTCTGGATTTGATCCCTAAGTAATGCAATTTTGACTTCTCTTGGAAGAGTAGTTCGTAGGGTTAATTTTGATAGATTGCATAATTAAGAATATAAACATTAACCTGCACGTTGCCATCTATCATCCCTAAATACTCTGTATAAGAACATGGAAGAGCTTATGCTAATCCTCATTTGCTAATGCTCGATCCAGAAGGCACCAGTCCATTAGTTTCCCTCTTCTTCCTCGCCAAGACAATTGATTTCGCAGAGCTTTGAATTCCAAAAGTCCACTATTCTGAATCATATTATTGAAAGATAGGAACGATCCTGTATCCCTCAAAGGACCACCTTATTTTTTTTTATGATTTCTAGTAATCTCATTCAAATCTCCAATAATAAACCATGGGTATGATCTTGCCAGACCATATCTCGTTAAACGTTTCTATACTTGCTCTCTCAATTTTTGAATTGGTTTCTCTCAATTTTTGAATTGGTTCTCCGTGTACAAACGTCAGAGAAATTTACTTTCCAAGAACTACTGCTTCCACATCTATCATCTGGCGACTTGAATATAATACTTTGACCTGATACTCATTGTTGAAGTATAGAGCTAATTCTCCATTCTCCCAATTGGATCCACTGTAACAAAATTATCAAAGCCAAAGTGTGATTGAAACCTTGTACAAAGGCACAACCTTGCTTTGTTTCCGATAAAAGAATCATGTTTATGTTTATGCCAAATGTCTCTTAGATAACTTATTGTCCATTTTCTTTCATACCCCTACGATTCCAGCTGAGCACTTTCATAAAAAAATTGTATTGATATGCTCCTGTGAGCTACGCAACCAGGTGTGAAGAAAACCTATATGTCCGGGTAACCCATGACACGACATCAATATTTTGGTTACAACCGGACCCAAATGTATCTGATATTCTTCCTCATGTCATCGTGGTGATATCTCTCCCATTTGACTCTTGTTTCTTTCCAAATACCTCTCAGATGACTGTGTTAGGAAAATAACCAATGGAAACCATGAAAACCATATTTGCCGTAAAACCAAAATAATATGTCCTTATTGTGTAGTATCTCCCTTCTCGCATATAACCAAATCCATTCAACAGTTAAAACCATCAAATAAAGACTGGTTTGGACCCTCTCACCCTTGAGTGGAGACTTTGAAGTAAGCGGATTAACAGATTTAAGAGAGGACTGGCCAGACCTGGATAATCGAAAGTGCCTTCCCCAACGGGTATTTCCTCGACTCCACTTACCCCTTGGATCATGTGGTCGTTGTGGAAGGCGAGGAACAAGTTGGTATTTGAAAACTTCACCGGGAATCCGGCAGACACTTTGTCACAAGCGATAGGTGCAGCCAAAGAATGGGAAATTGCGCAGGTTTTAAAGGAGAAAGAAGTACATATACCCCCGCCATTGTCCATCCCTGAAGTGGCTTCAGTGGTCAGAACGGACGCGGCCTGGTCGGAGAGTAGCAGGAAGGCAGGGTTGGGCTGGATTGTCTTGATGCAGGAACAGAGTTCGCAAAGGGGAAGAGGAGTTAACTTTGTAGCTTCGGTGCTCATCGCTGAAGGGCTTGCACTCAGAGAAGCAATGGTAGATTGTCGGATTCGTGGTCTAAGAGAAGTAAGATTTGAGTCGGATTCATCCCAACTCATACAAGCTATCAACAATAAGACCACACCTCTGGAACTTTATGGATTTTGGAAGACATTGCTTCACTCCGGATGGAGTTTGATGTTTCTGTTTTTACTTGGATTTCTCGGGTTAAAATGGTGCTGCAGATTTTCTTGCAAAGAGGACTTTGTCTTTGTATGAACAAGAGGTGGTTGTGGTCAATTTATTACCCCCACCTAACTAAGTTTTAATTTGATTGGTAGTTTGTGACAAAAAAAAAAAAGATATGGACCATGTATTTCTACTGCATCCTTTGGTTCCCATAGAACAAAATACAGTATGTTGAAAGAAGCAATATTGATTGCCATTAAGTTGACCCAAAATTTTCCCAAAATGTGATCTACGTAGAGTCTACATTGATACTACAATGCATAAACCAGTGCGCCGATGATAGAATCCATAAAACATTCAAGCAATGATTTATCACCATTTCTACCAATTTTTGCAGTGTCCCACCTCCATGTTTATTGAGTTTGCAGAGTCAGGAACCTTGGTCCTATTAAAATGGGCCGGCACCACTCCAGGTAGCAGTAGCTATCTTTACCTGTTAGAACCTGAAACCCAGCGCACTAATGATATATAATCACGATGGGAGTATGCCTTTTCTTCTCCATAAACCTGTTTTGTAATGGGGTTAAATACAATATCTGCTCTACTATCAGTATGAGATCCTTACACCCGTAAACCACGAAATAAAACACTCGCAAGAACCAATGTATTTGCTTCTCCATACACGTAGTTAGTGGCTACGTTTGGTTTAATGAGACCAAACACAATACCTGCTCCATAATGAAAACAACAGACGAACCATGCCAAGACCCTGAGTGTATAAAGCATGAACAGAAAGAACCAACAGACCCAAGTTTATACCAATGATTAAGATCCTCGCAAAGGGGAGGAGCAGACCCCATAGGTACCTCTATTAACATAATGATGACAGAGCGGTACCAGTAAGCAAAGAGACCACTCTTATTCCAATTCAAAATCTTATAAATTGATCTAACAAAAACTCAGAAAGTAAACAGAAACCAAAGAAAACCATAGGTAAAACAAAAAAAGTATGCTCAAAGAGCTTATTAAAACATATAGAGCCAAAAAACCAGAGCTCACCAACTGCTAACATCACCATATAACTCCTTCGCTCATAAAGCTATAACAGTTGATGTGGTAATCAGATCCCTAGCTGAACTGAAGCTCCATCAAAGTCTCCTCTCAAGTTGCTTAGTCTCCTCTTAAGTTGCTTAGGAGCCAGATGCGACATAGGTGTACTAAAAGAAGAGTATCTCACAAATCATGGGAATTTTAACCATGAAACCAATTTTCCTAGACAACAAACTCATCATAGAGTCTTTTCAAGTTGGAATAATTGGAAAAGCTTCACGGAAGATAAAGATATGGATTGTACAATCCAGAGGTTCTCTAGCCCACCAGATTCCGGGTATCAACATAATGATGGCAAATGCAGCCCAAAAATGAAGTGGCCTTCACGAGAGCTACCTAAAGAATTCAAGATGGATTTAGTAAATTTATAAAATCCCAGAATGAGGAGATTAGACCGAGTGAAATTGAAGTTATGATCAATTTCCCAAAACCGGCCAAACCAATTATGCACTTGCCTTATTTGGAAGATCTGAGTTTTACATCAAACCAACCTCAAGAATTGCAACCATGCGACCTTATAAATCATTCAAAGACACTCCACAACATCTTAGGAAGCATCCCAATACACTGGATCAGGCGGATTTCAATCAGACCAGAAGGATAGACCCAGTTTGCATCAATTGGCCAAACCGATATTATTTGTGGAAGGTCTTTAAACATCCAAAAGACATTATCCACGATCCAGAAGAGTTTCCTCATCATCCTTCCATGCACCAGCAGCCACAAGATCAAGATGATCCTCTTATTATTCAACTTACCTTACATGGATGTATTCACACTTGGAGTTATTGAAGACCAACGGCCCCTTCCCCTTCTGTTCATGCACAAATCATAGACTATCAAGACATCACAGAAGATCCCAAGGATGCATTTCTTTCTACCCAAACTCACAAGATACAAGAAGAGAAGACAACTTCCAAACTTGGATAGATACTGCACCAATTAAGTCCAATGGCTAGTTTTTCACTTATTATTCCTTTCCAAGTTATTCTTTTTGGCATTTTTCTTATTTTATATTTAAACTGAGCTAACTCTCATTTGTTAATCACCTTGCACGAAATGAAGAAAGTATTATTCAGTTTCCAAAGTTTGCCTTTGTTTTTTTCAACTAGTCTTTAGGGGATTCCTTTAGACTTTTTGTTCGTTTGATTGTCTCTTTAGTTTGTGGATTCATTCTAGGATAAAAGTGTAGGTCTCTTTCTTTCGGTGGATTCACATAGGTGTAGGTTTTTGATCTTATCAAAGGGATACTTCCGCAACCCTTTGTGGCGACAATCGACCCATTCAAGCTTGACAACTCTTGTTGGCTTGTGATTCGTCTTTGATAGCTTAGGCTTGTATCAACGGTGAACTTCTCCTCGATGCCAAAGAGGGATCTCTGAAACTCTATCACCGACCAAAGAGGAAAAAACATGACTTTCATCCTCTGACCACATAGAAATAAAACCAGTATCAGTGCAAGCATCTTTCTCTATTATCTATTCTATCTCGAGTAAGAACGATAGACCATACAAAACCAACAGAATATACTCGAGTAAACCATAATTATTATTCCATGATGCTGTGAAAACAATTACCAACTGGAAATACAAAGAAAACATCAGATGGGGCAGTGAGTTCTTAATTGAAAATAAAAGACTGAACAATCTGAATACCAAATTCGCCTTGAAGATCAGCCTTCAGTAAGCTTTTCCCAGTCAAATCTCTGCGATACTGTTTGAACCGAGTTTTAGACAAAACGATTGAAACTTGTCGGTGGGTTTGTCACAAAGGTGTTTTATTTATATCGAAATGTGTGTTACAAGAGAAAGTGACTAGTACTCTTTAAAGAACTGCCCCCTTTCAGTTGGCCATCTTGCCTCCTTTTATAACTGTCCTAAGATGCCCTAATTGCACCAATCCTTGTTGGGCCTTTTACTCGTCGGGCCGAGTATCCAGGACGAGGAAATGAGTCACCAAGCCGCTCATTCCTGGTCGTCCCAGCAATTCGACTTGAAATAGCCTTTCTCGGCTAAAAGTACACAACAGCTGAGCCGTTCGTGTTAATGTCGAGCCAAGCTGGTCGGATAGCTTCTTGATGGGCCAAGCCAAGTACTTCCTGGACCTTACAGAGGGTGAAACTCACCTCCTACAGATACCCAATAGAGATATTTTGCTGACCACCTTTCCTCAAACGCTTCCTACCAAAGCTACCTCTTTCATCTCCCCAAAATCTAACAGAGGACTTGTTAATATCGCCGCCATCGTATCCCCGTCACTTTCCACATAATTGAGAAGAAACCAGCCAGAGAATCTCCACTTTCCATGTCACCTACTATGACCCAGATCTTGCCAAGCACAACCTGATCCTCAAGTTTTCGAACCCTAGCGGCAAATCACCTTTTTGGTCACCGTCATTGTTATCTAGACATGTAGTTTATATTGTCTACACTAGGATTCGGACCCCCAGCGAACCCGCAGGGAAATGATACTAGTTCTAAATGTAATTTAATAATATATATAAAAATATATATAATGAAAAGGATATATAAAAAACAAAAAAAATTATAATATCTCTTTCATTTAGGCTATGATTAATATATTCATAAATACATGATATGTTATGTTTGAAAGGAAGCATTTATTATTAATTTTGTCACTGAAATTAAAATACTTATTGTGAGAATCGAAATTCGCACTGTCGATTTTCAGATAAAAATAGTGAAGCCAAGTAAACCAAACTTTCCTAGAGGTTCTGGATATCTTCTAAACCACACGTCAAGCAATCAAACAATGAAAACAAACGAATTTATTATGAATCAATAAAACGAAAAGAGAGCAAAGAAGATCTTATTCTGAATATGTGTTTGAGCGTTACAACATGTAAGCCTAAGCGGTAAGAGCCGTCGGCGAGTTCGTAGTTCTAACCTTGTAAGACCTTATTAAACCTAGTTGAGTCACAGAACGATAACAGAAAAAACGAAATATGCCTAAATTGCTCTAAGTGTTATTTTTGCTATGAGTAAAGAATTGCATGTATTTGCTTCTTCAATTTCGACATCTTTATATACTCCTCTTAGAGTCGGTTTACTCTTTCCCTTTCTGCCCTTGATCGAGTTTATCACTTTTCGGGAATATTCCATTTTCCTTTGATCTTTGTGTTTATCTTAGGAAAATTCACATTTATCTTTTGAACTTAACAATTATCCTTTCCTGCAATACAAAAGACAAACAGTCATAGGGATTGGGATTAATTTGTATAAAATTGTGAGTGGGCCTTTAGCCGTGTTTTAGACCTTCTCGGGCCGTTTCTCGAGTTAAGCATTTTTCTTGATTTATCGAAAGAGCGCTTCTGCAATGACGTCGTTCCGAAGAAGACTCAAATTCCCCGTATAGTGGAGGTAGCTTTAGGTGTTTAGTTATCCGCTTCCATCTTAGATGACTAATTCAACCCTGTACGAGAAATTAAACCCTTTAAGTCGTAAGGTTCAATGGTAATTCCGATCGAGGTAAAACTAGAACGAGTCCTTTTCGACCCTGAAAAGGAGGCTACGAAGACTAAATAAAGATGAATTGGTCGTTCTAACTCGACGAACGGGTGAGTGAAACGTCGTCCTCGGTCCAACTCTCCTGTTGGCGAATTGGACTGATCTAACTCGCCGAATGGGCGAGTTAGCCATCGTGATCAGCCCAAATTGCTCGTTCATCGAGTTTGACTGGTCGAACTCGCCGAAAGGGCGAGTTCACTGTCGTGGTCAGGCCCAACTCCCCCGTTCGGCGAGTTGACCGTCGTGGTCAGCCCAACTCGCCTGTTCGGCGAAACTTAACCGTCATGGTTGGCCCAACTCGCCCGTTTGGCGAGTTGGACTAGTCCAATTTGCCGAATGGGCGAATTGACCAACGTTCTCGGTCCAACTCTCCGAACAGGGGAGTCCGATGGTCGAGACCCATAGTTATTTTGTTGTTTCGATACTCGGTGTCCGTTTGCTTGGGAAATTGTCATATCAATTCTTTATACGAAACTCGATTTTTTTTCCCGCCTTTCTTTCCTTTGATTCCATTGTAACCGATTTTGACCCCAACAGTTAGCCCCCCCAGCTCGTTAGAATTGTCTTGTTCTTTCGAGCGATTTAGACTAGCCGGGTAAGTTACGCGGAATCCAATGTCTGAAAATCCAGGGTGAATAATGACTTTTCTTGCCTATAAGTAAGTGGAGGAAGTTTTTGGAGTTCTTCACTTGCTTATTCTCCACAAAATTTTTTCTAAGGAAGATCATTCTCTCTTTTATCTCCTCTTGGCATTTGTTAGAAAAAATAATCATGTCTTCAAGGAGGAAAGCTTCCACCAAGTCTCATCTTGATCTTTTCGTTCCTGGTTGCTCTAGCTCGCAACATAGCGATGTTGCACCCAAGGTGGAGTTCACAGCACACTCGTTTGATCCAGAGGAGGCTGAGGCATACTGGCTGCTAGGGGCAAGATGAAACCTCCTAGGCCCAGAACATGGGCTCCTTCTCCGTTTCGTGCCAACCCCGTTGCCGGCTGTCCGAGTGAGAGGTGTCCCAATGGGCTTGATTCCATTCGAAATTTATGCAGAGTCCCGGAGTCTGTAGAGTTTCTTCTTCTGAGAGCAGGGGAAGTTTCTGGATCTCCACCCGAAGGTTATTTTCCGTGTTACGAGGCATATTTAATTCAGTGCCCCCATGGTTTCCCATCCCAGAAGTTATCGTGCGGTTGTTCTACCGGTTCAGGTTGTCAGTCAGTCAAGTCAACCTGTGCGGTTTGCAGCACATCGTTGGGATTTTGTTGCTGAGTTAGGAGCGGGGTATTACCCTCAATGTTGATCATCTCGAAGCCATGTTGATGCCCTGGGGGAATTCGGGCATTGTTCAGTTGAGGCCTCGACCAGGAATGACGATTATAACAGCGAACTATCACGACTGGCAAGAACATTTTTTCTTTGTTCGTGTGAACAGCGCATCTGTGGAGGAGAGTTGCATTCCTCTTTTCAGGACTAGATGGGGCCGGAGAGGTATTATCGATCGGGTACTCGCTAGCTTTGGTTTTGACGATGTTTTGAGCTTACATGCTTATTTACAGAAACTAACCCTCTCCCTTCGTCTCCAGAAGACTTGCGAACCACCAGGGATCTTCTTCGGGGTGGTTCATTCTTTTGGGCAACATTTACTCTGAAGGGGTTCGTCGCGCTGTGGCTCTGCACCGTTCTCGGTTTCAACCATATTTAGTGTTGGAGGAAAAGACAGAATCGAGCATGAACGGGTTCCTTCCGTACAAATCTCGGGGAGAAAGAAAAGGTCGAGATCTCGCAAAGATAAACACGTTATCGTTGACGATGAAGTGGTTGTCGAGCCATGTTCTCGTGACAACATACTTAGAGATTATCTTAACAGTTAGGTGGATGGTAATGATAGTGAAGAGATTGATTTTAACGAGCCGTTTGACTTTGACTTTCCTCCTGCCGAGGGAGGGTCCAATGAGGTGCCGGAGTTTACCAAGGCGTCGAGGATGGTCAACGGCGTAAGTCTCGGTTCTTACATATTTTTTTTTATTTTTAGTAAGGCCGACCCTTTCTTAACTTTTGAGAGTTTTTGTAGGGTCTCCCTATGATGAACCGGGCTCTTGATGAGAGCAATCAGGAGGCTTGCATGGCTCAATTCAGGGCCTAGATGGCTGACAAGGAGATTGCTTGTCTGAAATATGAGCTGGAGAGTTCCCGTCGTTGTGAAAGAGAATCAGTTGCGACGGAGGTTCGCCGAGTCTATAGGCGAGGAAAGAGAGAGATGGCTGAAGTGACGAGGAGCCGTCGCGACATGTTCTCGAGCGAGATTGGGGAACTAAAGGGGAGTTATAAGGCTCTTGGTGATTATTGTGAGTGTCGCGGTGCCGTGGGCGGGCTGTACCTTACATAAGTTACTGATTACTCGTTTGATGTCGAGTACGTGAGGCAGACTGGGTGCATGAACGAAGCCAATATGGATTTTTCGATTCCTCAAATCGAGGAGAGGATTTGGGAGCAATGGGATACAATTCCTATTTTCCTATTTCTCCCGACACAGTGCAATTCGAGACGAGAGCTCCTGACGAGGCGGGTGAGGTGAATCAGCCGATGGCTACCCTGGATTTGAATGATTACTCGATCGGGAGGTCGATGACCGGGTACTTTGACCCTGACGATTTATCCTAGGGTTATCCGTCTTACTGGGAAAGTGTTCCCTTTATGTTGTGTGACCGGACTGGCCGTGTCTGGCTTTCGCTCCCAGCCTTTTATCTTCTTTTTTTGTATAAATTATGTTTTTTGTATAAATCATACTTTTGGTTTAATATGATTGTTCGGGTTTTCATTGATTCTAGAGGGAAGAATTCGAGTTGTCATCACACTCCTTACCCTTTTTTGGATCGTCCTACTCTTTGCTAGTCTGTGATGTTTGAGTAGTTTTCAAAGTTTTGGGGGTGTTTAGATGCGGACGAAGAGACATGCTTTCAGGATCTCGTATCTTTTTGATATCATGCCGTGAGACGTTACAGATCAGTGTGTTGGGTTTAGGGTAAGACCTAGGTTAACTTTCGGTTTGAGGATTTGCGATGACTAATCGGTTTTTTCGTTTTGCATGTTGCGATTTTAACCTGACTCCATTCCGATTTAAAGTCCGCGATTAGTTCTCGGCTTATATGACTTGTCTGGTCGGAGTCGATCATCTCTCCGGAGACAATTTTTAAGTATTTCGAAAGTGCTGACCAAAATTTAGGATTTCTTTATAGCGCGTTATTTATCCTAGTCGGATGTGCGAGGATCTGTCCCTTAGGACAGACTTAATTGCGTTTGTTTAGGATGACTAAAATGCTCGGCGGGACCAATCGGCCAGCGTTCGTAGTTTTGTAGTCATGGATGTATTGGGAGTGGTGTCCTCGAAGTTCTAGGCGACGTCTCGCTTGTTATTTTCGGAAACACTCTATGTGTTATTAACTTTTTTTGAGTATGCGAGACCGGGATCTCGTTTTTTGGTCAGGAGTCGGAGTCGACGATTTGTCCAGGTTATGTTGGTGAGGGAGTTTGGCATACTCTGTTGATCCCTATGATGAATTTTCTTTGCTTGACGAGTTAGTACGTTATTGATTCATTTTGAGGTGGGATGATTTTTCGTTTTTGGGTTGGTGCGATAATCGTTTTTCGAGGTGTGGATGCTTTTCCGAAAGTATCATGGGATGTTTTTCATGCTAAGGGAGATTTTGTAGCATCCCCGATCCTGGGTAGGATCGTCCGGATGGAATGTGGTGCGAGGAAACGCATCAGTTAGGTCATATGACTTAAAGACAAGCGTGTCATTATCCAAAAATGTGGTTAAGGGAATCAGACAGCTGAGACTTAACCAAAACAGGATGGAGACAAGCTAAAAGGAGTTGGTCGAGTGTTCCGGTAGCTGGACGAGGTCCGGGTGAAGCTCGGTCAGCTAGGTGAAGCTGTGCTGTAGTAAATGATCAGAATGGATCATGGGAAAACTAAGTCTAGGTCTGGAAATAGATCAAGGGACTTAGAAGGATTGAATAAGATAGAGATATCAAGCTATACAAGTAATATGGCAGCAGTACGGTGCGTAAAGCAGCTCAATCAAGCTAGGTGAAGTGTGGTGCAGCTCATTGTAGCTCCCTGGAGGTGTGGGTCAGCTCCAGTAGCTGGAGTACAAGTTTATTCAGCTGGGGCAGCTAGCAACCAGCTCACCTCAGCTCGGTAGAGTGTACGGCCAGCTCGCCAGCTAAACCTAGCTCGACCAAGCTCAGCCTAGCTCAACACTACTTAGGTCAGCTCATTCAGCTGAGCTACCAGCTCACTCAGCTGGGTCAGCTAGGGATCAGCTCAACTCAGCTGGACTGAGTGTTCAAGTCTTGGGTGGTTGGGCCAGGTCCGGGCCATGGTCGGGCCATGTGTGCCATTGGGCTGGTGGGTCTTGGGATGGGGCCAGGAGCTTGCCATTCGGTTTGGGCTTGCTTTGGACATGTCCAAGGGTGATCTGGAAAGCCCAGGACGTCCTGGTAACTGCCATAGGCGAAAGGGTGTGATCTGGACCATTGATGAAATCAATGGCCAGAATTGATACCGAAAAGGTGCAATGGTTGGAAAGTAACCACCACCTTCTCTATAAAAGGGAGGGCAAGTCCGTGCCTTTGGCAGGCACGCCAGGGCTTCATTCTTCACCATGAAACACAAAGAAACCAGAGAAAATACAGAGAGTTGGTCGGATTCCCAATCCAAGACCCATGGTGGTGTGAAGGCCATAAAGAGGCAGTTTTGGGGTAGATCAAGAGGGAAGTGAGAACGACCCTCTGGTGAGTTTTGATTAATGTTTGCCACGCCCTGGGACTTCCTCTACATAATTACTACACACTAAATAGCCAGGGGAGAAGATGGAATGCCGGAATACACTTCCAATGATTGAGACAGCCTTGAAGGCAGATGTGTGTAGAAAGGCAGTTTCATGGGCACTGAATGGGGAAGTTATGCACGACTTTAGGTGGTGTTTGATCATGGATGAACACATCCTAGGCTTCATCTACACCTTGGGAACACACGCAAATGGTCAGGGAGAAGGGAGAAGGCCGGACTCCACTCCCAAAGGCCAACACAGCCTCAAAGGTGGATGCAGTGCAGAAACTGGTTCCATGGGAGTTTCATGGTATGAAAGTGAGGCACGACCATTGAATGGATCTTATCATTACTGGAAGTATATGATAAGGATTTATGGAGGTGTGATCAAGAGGAGTATGGTCGTCCCTGATAAGGTGTGACACAAGATCTACAATCATCATTGATGAGGTAACATATTTATAATTACTTTCTGATTCATACTTCTGTCTCTTGTGGTGCTGTTAAGCCAAGGTAAGGCACGCCCCTTGAAGACCATATATTGTGATGTAAACTAAGGATCCAGGACCCTGAGAGAAGGGGCGGATCATTGTTGATCTACTTCATTCATGTGGGGTGATAGTTAGATGATGTTCATTGGAAAGTGATCCATGATGGATCATAGTTTGATGTTGGGTTTGATCATGGTGTGAACCATGGATCCGACCCATTGATGAGACACATGGGGATCCTAGTATCAGAGGAACCATGTGGAGTGCAAGGTCCAATTCGTTTGGATCCAACAACAAGCATAGGAGAGAAGTAATGCTAGTACTTGTTGGTGTGGACCACAAGTATTGTGCTGGTGTGTATATACAAGGAAGGCCGTGTGTGATCTGATCAGGGACAAGGATGGACGACCTGATCCATGGATGGTGGATCAAGGTGTCTGATCTGATTGACCAAAGGATGCACCGGTGGTAAGAGCAACACTAATCAGGTTCAGTGGGACATGGTTCCATGGCCGGTTAGGAAGTGTGAAGACTCATCAGTTCTGAGTCATGTGGGGTGGTTGGTTGATTGACTTAGGATCTGATGGGCCTTTCTAGTCCATGAAATGACTTGGTTCCAGGGAAGCACACGCCTGAGACATGGTGGTACTAAACCAGGCCTTGGCCGGTTCAAGCATGTTTGCTTGAGGTCGTTTTTGTAGCTGAAGACTTCCCAAAGGTACTTAGTCTATGGGATGGTTGGCTGAATGACTAAGTACCAAGGGGAAGGGTTTATACAATTATATGGAGAGTTGGACGAGTGGAAAGGGAGCTGGGCAAAGCTACCTCACAGCTCAATCAGCTGGATGAGAGTGGGGAACCTCAAAAGAGGTGGTTCAGCTCAGCTAGCTGGATGAGCTAGCTAAACAGCTAAGTCAGCTGGGACAATGAGCTAACGAGCTCCGTGGATGTGGCAAAGGTATGATCTATCAATGTTGCATAGATCTAGATAGAATGGTTAGGTGAATGGAACCTCGGATTTTGTATGACTTGGTTTGGGTTCAGCATCGACCTTGGAGCTAGCTGGCAGTTGTGTGTACTGATCAGTAGCTGAGGTGATCTGACCAGACAAGTGTTAGATTGGTTTTAGACCAATGGTTAAGTAGATATTATTCCGCTGTGCATAAGTTGAATTGATCTAAGCTAGGAAATGACTAAGTAGTCTTGAGCTAAGATCTGTGTTAGCCCTCGCCTATGGGCGATGTTTTAAATAAAGGGCAAAATTTTTAGAGGTTCGGTCAGGGTATGGACCGAGCGACGTGAGGCATCGACCGCGGCTTAGTCAGCCGGGTCGGGGTCTTACAAGTTGGTATCAGAGCATGCTTGATTCTAGGATGGTTGGGTTGTGGTTGTTCATCCACACATCCGGACAAGTAGATGCAGATGTGGTTGATCCACCAGTTTTGCTGCCGACTCAGCTGGAGAAGGTTAACAACAAAGCTGGATTGTCTGTAGGTCAGCTCAATCCTACTGAGGTTTGGATGGGATGAGCTGAGTTGCAGCTGGAAAGTTGACTACCTGAGTGTGCTGAGCACATAGCTCAGATGAGAAGTAAGCATCTCTCAGGTAGTGTGTACTTTATGGAGGCGGATGAGTGGAGGAGCTGGTTGGTTCACAACTCAGCTCAACTCACTGCTCAGAGATAGTAGGTTCAAACCGAAATTGTTTCTGAAAACTGAGATGACCTACCTTAGTTGTGGTGAGCCAAGTGAGAGTTGAGGTAAGATTGGGTATCATGCTTGTGAACGGGGAAGTTCCAAGATGAGCCGGCTTAGCCAAGATGCACTCTCCAAGGGCAAGAACCTGGAAACAGAAAGGTTGGTGTATCTAGTTATTTGGAAGTAAGATACGGATTGAACGATGGATGCAATGCAAGATCTTTGTAAGGACGACCTGGACCAGGGAAGTAACATAGACCAGAGAGTGGCTTAGGTTGAAAGAAACGTGCAGCACTCTCTTGGAGGTTAGTGTTATTCCTTGGTAGCCGTTCAAAACAAGTGAGCATATGCAGTGTTCATGTTGGTCTTAGGGAGACGCTACATGACTAGTACATGAGTGGGCTTGTGATCAGATGGATCAGTTTGGACTCAGTGTAAGTCAGGGTAGGATTCCTTAAGATTGAGTGAATGGAATGGATCAATTCCAAGAGGAATTGGAAACACGATGTTAAGTATTTTAGTATGATGAGGATTTTTATATATTATAAACACTTTTGTGAATGGTCGCG
The DNA here is from genome assembly GCA_905132765.1 of Moricandia arvensis. Classification (NCBI taxonomy): domain Eukaryota; kingdom Viridiplantae; phylum Streptophyta; class Magnoliopsida; order Brassicales; family Brassicaceae; genus Moricandia; species Moricandia arvensis. The sequence continues at coordinate 32,392 of CAJHQP010003470.1, forward strand.
ACATTCATGGAAGTGTGACACTTTGGGAAATGGTATGGGACGTTTTCCAAATGTGTGATCAAACCGAAATCCTACTCATCTAAGTACTTAATGATCGGAAAAGGGGGTTCCAGATGGGAACGGTGGGTTGTCCTTGCATAGTGAACGCGGCCGGTGGGCAGAGAATGAGTTCACTAGGTTTGGTGAAGGACATCCTTGTATTGATCACAGTCAGGGTAATGCCTGCGGATCTGAGTATTGATCATATACAAGGTAATGCCTGCGGATCTGTTTGTAGTCCGCCTAAAGAATCACGAGGTGATATTAGGTATGGACTGGCTTGGAAAGTATCGGGCCACTCTGGATTGTCACCGGGAGCGCGTGCAGTTCGAGAGTTGGTGTGAATCCCCGATCAGGTTCCAAGGTATTCGTCCGACCTCTGGATGCTTGGTGGTGTCAGCAATCCATGTGGAATGGATGCTGAGGAAGGGTTGTGAAGCCTATTTGGCCACAAACGCCACTAAGGAGGTCGTAGGGGGTGGTGACCCGGATGGGATTCCGCTGGTTCGAGAGTCCATGATGTGTTTCGGGCGCTACAGGGCATTCCCCCTGATAGGGCTGACCCGTTCATAGTAGATCTGGACCAGGGACGGCCCCAAATGTCCAAAAGTCCCTTGTGTATAGCTCCTGCCAAGATGGCCGAGCTGAAGTCGACCCCGTCCGGGAAGGGACCTGGGTCGCATTACAACCAAGTCTGAGATTGACTTAGGGTTGGGATAAAGACGATCAAATCCAGTGAGGGATGAGGATCGCAGTACAACCAAGTCGGAGATTGACCTATGGTTGTGGTGAGACGGTTGAGTCCTGGAGTGGACCAGAACCGCAATATGATCAAGTCTGGTAAGGGACGAGGATCAGGATACGACCTACTCGGAGTTGGACCTATGGTCGGGGTGCACGGTCGAGTCCTGAGTGGACCAGGGCCGGGATATGATCACGTCCTAAAAGGACCAGGATCAATTATGACAGAGTCCGGTGATGGACAGGTGTCAAGTTAAGGTGTTTAGTCTAGTATGGACTAAGATCACAATATGGCTAAGCTGGAAAAGGCTGTGGTCGGTTAAGGGATGATCCAGTACGATGTGGCTGGGATCATGAACACTTGGTGTCTGTAAAGGACATAAGGAAACAAAACAATCTGTTAGGACTCGTGGTACAACGAGCAGCCTAAAGATTGGAATGAATCCATTAAGACTTGACTGATACATCGAGTGGCTTGGAGATTGGGTAAATCTACTGAGACTCGGGTATGCAGTAAGTTCTTAGGGACTGAATATGATCTAGTCATGGACTAGGGTCAGAGAGTAATAGACTTGGTGTACACTAAGACTGCAGCCTAGAAAGTTGGGTCCAGTGACACAAGTATGTTATGGTATCATATGGATGACGCGAAGAGGACCACTTGGTTCGGATTCAAGAGCGTTCCGTCCAAGTGGGGGAGACATGTTGATATGCTGATAAAAAAATGTGATCCGTGAGAAAGAACAAGGAGGAGATGCAACAAATTGGTTAGAGGGAACCAATCGAGTATGCTCCATGTTCTGAGTGCAAAGGAGTTCTGTTGGAACCTTTGTCATGAGATAAGAGGTTAACACCACTGGATTCGAGGACGAATCCATCGTAAGTGGGGGAGACTTGTAGCATCCCCGATCCTGGGTAGGATCGTCCGGATGGACTGCGGTGCGAGGAAACGCACCAGTTAGGTCATATGACCTAAAGACAAGCGTGTCATGATCCAAAAACGTGGTTAAGGGAATCAGACAGCTGAGACTTAACCAAAACAGGATGGAGACAAGCTAAAAGGAGTTGGTCGAGTGTTCCGGTAGCTGGACGAGGTCCGGGTGAAGCTCGGTCAGCTAGGTGAAGCTGTGATGTAGTGAATGATCAGAATGGATCATGGGAAAACTAAGTCTAGGTCTGGAAATAGATCAAGGGACTTAGAAGGATTGAATAAGATAGAGATATCAAGCTATACAAGTAATATGGCAGCTGTACGGTGCGGTAAAGCAGCTCAATCAAGCTAGGTGAAGTGTGGTGCAGCTCATTGTAGCTCCCTGGAGGTGTGGGTCAGCTCCAGTAGCTGGAGTACAAGTTTATTCAGCTGGGGCAGCTAGCAACCAGCTCACCTCAGCTCGGTAGAGTGTACGGCCAGCTCGCTCAGCTAAACCTAGCTCGACCAAGCTCAGCCTAGCTCAACACTACTTAGGTCAGCTCATTCAGCTGAGCTACCAGCTCACTCAGCTGGGTCAGCTGGGGATCAGCTCAACTCAGCTGGACTGAGTGTTCAAGTCTTGGGTGGTTGGGCCAGGTCCGGGCCATGGTCGGGCCATGTGTGCCATTGGGCTGGTGGGCTCTTGGGATGGGGCCAGGAGCTTGCCATTCGGTTTGGGCTTGCTTTGGACATGTCCAAGGGTGATCTGGAAAGCCCAGGACGTCCTGGTAACTGCCATAGGCGAAAGGGTGTGATCTGTACCATTGATGAAATCAATGGCCAGAATTGATACCGAAAAGGTGCAATGGTTGGAAAGTAACCACCACCTCCTCTATAAAAGGGAGGGCAAGTCCGTGCCTTTGCAGGCACGCCAGGACTTCATTCTTCACCATGAAACACAAAGAAACCAGAGAAAAATACAGAGAGTTGGTCGGATTCCCAATCCAAGACCCATGGTGGTGTGAAGGCCATAAAGAGGCAGTTTTGGGGCAGATCAAGAGGGAAGTTGAGAACGACCCTCTGGTGAGTTTTGATTAATGTTTGTCCACGCCCTGGGCTTCCTCTACATCATTACTACACACTCAATAGCCAGGGGAGATGATGGAGGGCCGGAATACACTTACAATGATTGAGACAGCCTTGAAGGCAGATGTGTGTAGAAAGGCAGTTTCATGGGCACTGAATGGGGAAGTTATGCACGACCTTTAGGTGGTGTTTGATCATGGATGAACACATCCTAGGCTTCATCTACACCTTGGGAACACACGCAAATGGTCAGGGGAGAAGGGAGAAGGCCGGACTCCACTCCCAAAGGCCAACACAGCCTCAAAGGTGGATGCAGTGCAGAAACTGGTTCCATGGGAGTTCCATGGTATGAAAGAGAGGCACGACCATTAATGGGTCTTATCAATACTGGAGGTATGTGATAATACTTGATGGAGGCGTTCCTTGGAGGAGCATGGGCCGTGCATGATTTGAGATGATACAAGATCAAAGCAAGCAAGTATAAGGTAACATGTTTTGATTACATCTGATTGATGTTATGTCTCTTGGGGATGGATCAAGGCCAATTATGGCACCCCCTTGAAGACCATATATTGTGATGTAAACAAAGATCCAGGACCCTGAGAGGAGGGGCGGATCATTGTTGATCTACTTCATCCATGTGGGGTGATAGTTAGCTGATGTTCATTGGAAAGTGATCCATGATGGATCATAGTTTGATGTTGGGTTTGATCATGGTGTGAACCATGGATCCGACCCATTGATGAGACACATGGGGGTCTTAGTGTCAGAGGAACCATGTGGAGTGCAAGGTCCAATTCGTTTGGATCCAACAGCAAGCAAAGGAGAGAAGTAAGGCTAGTACTTGTTGGTGTGGACCACAAGTATTGTGTTGGTGTGTTTATACAAGGAAGACCGTGGGTGATTTGATCATGGGCAAGGATGGACAACCTGATCCATGGGTGTTGGATCAAGGTTTCTGCTTTGATTGATCAGGGGATGCACCGGTGGTAAGAGCAACACTAATTCAGGTTCAGTGGGACATGGTTCCTTGGCCGGTTAGGCAGTGTGAAGACTCATCGTTCTGAGTCATGTGGGGTGGTTGGTTGATTGACTTAGGATCTGATGGGACTTGTTAGTCCATGAAAGGACATGGTTCCAGGGGAGCACACGCCTGAGACATGGTGGTACTGAACCAGGCCTTGGCCGGTTCAGGTATGTAGTCCTTGGCCATCGGCCGGACTGGTCATGGATGAGATCTATATGATCCACAGGGATTCATTGAGATCTGACCATGGATTATTCTTAGTAGTGATTTATCATGAATTATCATGTATTTTATTTGGGTTTATCAAACCAAATCGGTGGTGATTAGTTATGGCCGGTTTGGTGGAATATGGCCGAATTCAATGTGAAGAGGCCGGTTCTTATAAATCTGGTTGTGGATTCTTCTTAGTTGGGATTTTTAGGGGATTATCATGAATTTTAATAATTGTTATGAGTACTTTTGAAAATGGTCATAATTGGACCCAACCATGGGTGGATCCGGTACAGGCTGGTCGATGGGCTGGTTTGGGTCGGATCAGACTGGCCATGTGTTGTTTCTGGTATTAGGATAGTCATAGATGAGTATCCTGTGCTTTGCGTACTGATTGGATATTTTTGGGCACGTTTGCTTGAGGTCGTTTTTGTAGTTGAAGACTTCCCAAAGGTACTTAGTCTGTGGGGATGGTTGGCTGAATGTCTAAGTACCAAGGGGAAGGGTTTATACAAGTATATGGAGAGTTTGACGAGTGGAAAGGGAGCTGGGCAAAGCTACCTCACAGCTCGATCAGCTGGATGAGAGTGGGGAACCTCAAAAGAGGTGGTTCAGCTCAGCTAGCTGGATGAGCTAGCTAAACAGCTAAGTCAGCTGGGACAATGAGCTAACGAGCTCCGTGGATGTGGCAAAGGTATGATCTATCAATGTTGCATAGATCTAGATAGAATGGTTAGGTGAATGGAACCTTGGATTTTGTATGACTTGGTTTGGGTTCAGCATCGACCTTGGAGCTAGCTGGCAGTTGTGTGTACTGATCAGTAGCTGAGGTGATCTGACCAGACAAGTGTTAGATTGGTTTTAGACCAATGGTTAAGTAGATATTATTCCGCTGTGCATAAGTTGAATTGATCTAAGCTAGGAAATGACTAAGTAGTCTTGAGCTAAGATCTGTGTTAGCCCTCGCCTATGGGCGATGTTTTAAATAAAGGGCAAAATTTTTAGAGGTTCGGTCAGGGTATGGACCGAGCGACGTGAGGCATCGACCGCGGCTTAGTCAGCCGGGTCGGGGTCTTACACGGGTGGCGGTAGTGGGACCTGAAAAACCCTGAAACCTCATGAACGGGGGTGCTGACCCGGAATCTGTTGGTCCCCTGAACCTGAACCGGCGCGTCCTACTGCACATGAATCTGCAGAACATGCTGCATTTGAACTTAAGGACCATGTGGTACTTGTTGAGATGCAGCCAACTGCCAAGCAACCTCCTGAGCAACTTCTTGGGCAGCTTGCCTAGCTGCCTCCTAGGCAACCTGCTGGACTGGCTCTTGAGCAGCATGTCGAGCTGCATCCTGCACATGATTGGAGGCATAGGCTGGTAACGTGTCTTTAGAATATCAAGTGTTCTTTACACCTCTTCCTTAATATTGTTGAGTTGTACCTGCGTGGAGATGCAGAAGTATGGTGGGATAGAGTGCGACTGATGCATGGTGATCTGACCTATGAAGATTTCCTCATTGCGTTCAACAAGAACTACTTTTCCAAGGAAGCTTTGCATCAGAAGGAGAATGCATTTAAGAATTTGAGACATGGTACTAGGACCGTCAGGGAGTACGATTTGGAGTTTTGTCGACTTCGCAGGTTTGATGGTAATAATATGGACGAGGAGGACCTGGTCAGAGGTTTTTTGATGGGATGCGAGTTGATCTTCGGGTCAGATGCGGGTTGTGACTTACACCATCTTGGAGGATCTGATAGAGAAATTTTTGGTTTAAGAAACCTTTATGACGGATGAGCAGAAGTACTTCAAGGCAGCTCAGCTAAGTCGAAAAGGACTTTAGAGACACATAAGAGGAGATGAGAGCAGTCGGAGCACCTAGTTGTGAATTTTTCCATGGCCGCCATTTCGGCGAGTGCGTCCAGTGTTATAGATGTGGATGGTTAGGACATGTGTCCAAGTATTGCAGGAGTAGCCGATAGATGTTTACGAAGCCAAATAGGTTGCAGCACCAACAGCAATAGCTAAGAATTGTTATGGTTGTGGGCAACCTAGTCATATCATCAGAGATTGCCCGATTAATGGGCATGCGGCCAAGCGTCCAGCCATCGGACCACGAGTATTTAATGTAGGAGGCAACGAGAGAGTTGAGCAGACTGTTGGTATGTATATTTTTATCTTGGTAGTTTATGTTTGCGCTTGTTGTCTTTTGTGGTTGTCATGTGTAATTAGAAAATAAAAGTGTATAAGATCAACTACGCTCGAGTGTCAGAGCTTTCACCTTATTTGATATGGGAGGATCGCATACTTCAAAGTGTTGAGAGGGAAAACGAATCATAGCACCAACAAGGGTTCAAGAGAAGATGTTCATGGGATGATGATCATGTTGGTCAAATTTTGCTATAGGAAGAGACGGATCCAGCAAGAGGCATGAGATACCGAGTTTTTTATGATGACTTATTATCGAGAGCTTTTTTGTTGGTATTAGACATTCATTAATCTTTCGCTAATTAGGCTGTAAAATATTTAATCAACCATGTCGTCAAACGAATGCTATTGTAGTAATAAATATTTAGCTAATAAGTCAGCCGTGATTAGCCAAGTTTACTTTTAATCCAGCTCATTACGGCTGCTTATACGTAAATCAGTCGTAACAACCTCCCATAAGTCAGCTGTAAATTTAATAACTTAGTCAGCTGATGATCATTAAAACAGTCACAGAAACATAACTCAACCGTGTCTTATCTACAACTCAGCCAAATTATTGAAAAATCAGCCCGCCAATGTATAAATTAACCATAACTTTTGTGCCTAAGTTATTCGTTATCTCATAAATCAGCCAGATTTCTGTAAATCAGCCGTAACATACAACTGATTTATGTTTGTATGTCAACTTTTATCTCATAAGTCAGCCGCGTTCATATAAGTTAACCGCAATGTAACCATAACTCAACCGTCAACGATTTCCTACGTGGCGCCGGATTTTTGTGACGTGAATAATAGCACTCTTGTAATTAAGTTTTTTGTCACGCTGTCCTATTAAAAAATGCTATAATCAAAAATTACATGGTTCTGGTCATATTACCTAATTTATGTGATGATTAAATTAACTTCCTTGAAAATTAATGGGAAAAAAATTAAATTTTGTGGGCCAAAAAATTAAAATGGGAACACAATTTTTTTCTTTCATGTTAGGTTGTTTATTTTGTCTATTTTTGACTAAAAGTACAACAATCTTGGAGAATTTGCAATTCTACCACAAGTTTGATATCACTTTGCAAATTTACCTTTAATTAATAACAATTTATTAACTTTTTGATGAAAATATACCTAATTATTTTTAAAATATTTATAAAAAAATTAGAAACTCAACCTCACTCTTTCAACATTAAACCCTAAACAATAATCACTAAATTATAAACCCAAATGTTAATATATTTTTGATAGTGTGTATTTTTACAAAGTGGTACTTAACTTATTCTATTCTTAGCAATTTCTCTAACATTCTTCCTATTTAAACGTAAAAGTGCTCATTTTGGTAAATCACCCTTGTCTGAATCACTGATTTTGTCTTTCCTAGTTCTAGACTTGCAGCCGTTCTTTTTGTATGTTCAGATGTCTTGTCGTTTCTTGTTTCCCTGCATCAATGCGTTGTTATCTTGTTTCCCTAATAGAGATTCATCAACACGCAAACACTACTTTTCTATGCTTCTCTCTCTTTCCCTCCACCTGCAAGACATTTAGCTTGTTCTTCTTCTCTGTCTCCTTCATCACAAGCACAGATCATCTGTTGAGTCAGAATTCTCATACAAACATCAAAAAGCAGTTTCTTTGTCATAGATTCATGTGTTGTGTGAAAATTAAAAAAAAAAAATCAGTAAAAGAAAAAGAGTGTTTTAATATGTGTAGATCCTATAATCCATAGATATAATAATACACTTGCCTTTAGTTCAGTAGGCAAATATGTACATGGAAAGTCCTAAAACTTGATTGAAAATCTCCGTAGTAAAGGATATAAAACTGTAAGGAACAAGTAAACAAGAAATAGACACATACAATTACTGCTTACAACTAAAAAGAGTTCCCAAGTAGAGAATCAACATCAAACACACAACACACTACTTCTCTCTCAACACATTTAGCTTCTTCTTCCTCTCTCTCTCCGTCATCTTAGGCGCGGATCATCTATTAAATCAATTTTTAATACAACCATTAATAAGCTTTTAGTTTTCATGTAGTTGTGTGATAAAGGAGTGTGTGTGTTTACCAATTTGCAGTTGTATCTTCCTTTCAGCGTCTTTAAAGCTTCTTCTGCAAAAGCTTGAGCTGCTTCTGCTTCGGCTTCTGCTAACTCAGCATCCTTTGCAGCTTCTTCTGCCGCTGCCATGGCAGCTTCTGCCTCTGCAACTGCCTGTGCTGCAATCGCTGCCGCTTCTTGTACGTTCATAGTCTTCATTCTGTCTAACTCCGAATCAATCTGTGCCTCAACACTGACTTCATCTCCGTCTGTTTTAGATGAAGGCAACGAGAGACTTCTCTGTTTTCCAGAAGATGATCCTAAAGGTCTTTTCCTGTTGGAAGACAAAGGAGTGGAGTTTGGAATTCTATACTTGCGCTTAACCTGTAAAAGAGAAAATCAAGTTATGGTGAATGAACCATGAAGCAAGTTGATTTCAAAAAGACTATATGCACCTGAAACCTGCGGTCAAATGATGGTATTAAGTCTTACCTTGGTAAGTTTCCGCAAGCTGTCAAGTACTTTAGCTTGGCAGACAGCAACCTTTTGAAGTCAGGCGGAGCGTGATATTCTTCCTATACAACAGAATAAAAGGAACACAGGTACAGTCAATGACTCAGATGCTCAACAATATGACCAAACACATAATGTCTACTGAAAACTAAAACTGAATACCTCAATGTAGGCACCAATTGATGTTTTGTTAGAGCCACCAGGCTCTTTCATGGTAGATATTGCTTCCATTATAAGGCTATCCAGCCTGCAACATTATTTTTTTTTTAAATTTACAAACTGTCTTTAACAATAGATTCAGACGATATAAACATCTATATAGAAGTGTGAATTTCAACACTTAGACCCTCATCATAATTTCACAATAAAAAGGTGGAGCAAACAGCTTACAAGCTATCATAATCAAAATCTAGACAATCATGCAAAAGTATATAACATGCTGTAAAAGCTGAAAGTGGAGGATAGATGACACTATGGCAGTGAAGAATATTTAAACAAAGTTTACAAAATCCGTGAACAAAGAGAGACATCCCATATCACATAAGTGTAATCTAACACATTGTAGATTCACAGCCAAAAAAAACAGATGGCAAACCCTTGAGATGCATCCAACAATGCATGTTATGCAACAAAGCATCTCCTCTCAAGGATAAAAGAACAGACATAGATGATAATTTCTGACCTTACATTAGGTGCGGAAGTGCCAGTGGCATCTGCCATTTCTTCATCACTCCTGCAATGGGCTAGTATTGGCAAGTGAGGTATCTTCCTGCTTAGGAAGAGAGATCGCCCTTTTAACAGCTAACCTAGACTTGTCACGCGATCCCCACCCATTCGCTATGACACTCATGTTCCTCCATTTGTCCTGTCTCAATACAATAAAACAAAACATGATCCAAATCAGATTCACAAACAAATAGAGCTTCGCCATAGAGTTGAGACAGAGGATAAGAAGCAAGCATGACCTTAAGATCAACATTGGAACGCAGGAACAAGACTTCACTAAAGTCAGGGTCTTTGAGAATGGTGCGCCATTTACCAGGTCCATGCTTGATAACGCCAGACCTTAGAGCTGACTCTTCTTCTTGAGTCCATTTCTGCTTTGGAGCACCATCACGGGTTTGAAACGCAGCTACAATCTGCTGCGTTCAATGTTAAGTCTGTTCTGCAACCACAAAACATAATACACAGTCACGAGGCAAAATCAAAACAAGCATCTTGTAATTACAGAATCTCTAGTTGCAGTAAAACCCTGAGTTCTTGTTCCTGCGGAAACCCTAACAGGTAGATAGCAAAACCCTAGAAATGAATCCTCCTTTTGATTGAAACCTAATCTCATGCTCAGAATATAACAATCCACAAAGGGAACATATGAATTCACCAGATTTGTGAGAGGAATTTGATCTTCGCGAGACCAACTCCAACTTCTCTGGTTGATTTTTTTTTTGGTCAGATTTAGGTTAAAAACAGACATTCAAACTCACGGACCACCGTCTATTTTATTACAGCAAAACCAAACCAAAATGCACAAAAAGAAAAATACAAAATTAATTTATTTCCAAAATTTAAACAATTGTATTTTAACCGCGCGTCCGGACAAATTTGGATTTTTACTTTTTTCTTATAAATTGTAAAATGACATTTTAAAATATATAGGTTATTTGGATATTTTAGGTTCGTACGAACCTATCTTGACCCAAAACTATCCGAAGTTCATTTTAAATTTTGTAATATTTAAGTGGAGTTTAATTTTAAAACAAAAAAAAATGATATCAAAAAAAATATTTACTCAACTTTATGTCTGGATACCTATGTCTAATTGATTCTGTAAACAAATAAAATTTTGTTATCACGAATTAAGTAATTTTATTATAAATTGTTAAAAATATCACAAGTTAAGTACCATTTTTCAAAAAATACATTCAATAAAAATATGTTAATATTTGGATTTACATTTTAGTAATTATTGTTTGAGGTTATTGTTAAAGAGGTTGGGTTAAATTTCTAAATATTTTATAAATACTTAAAAAATTAGTTTACTCTATTTTAATCATAAATTTAGGGTATTTTTAAAAATATTTATTTATTACTAGTAAATTTAAAGTTTTATCAAACTTGTGTAGAACTGAAATTTTTCCTAAATAAATGATGTTGAACTATTATAGTAAATTCAATTAATAAAATAGTTAGAGAGAGTGAAAAAATGAAGATTTAATAAAACACTTAATAATAGGTAAATTTGTTTTTACACTTTGTAATAAATGCTGTCAAATTAAGTAAAATGGATAATAAATGAAATGGTAAGATTAATTAAAAATGAATGAAAATCTATAAGAAATCACTTAAAATACGCAAATATTTTATTTGAGAAATTACCAAAATAGCATAAGTTAAGTACAACTTTGCAAAAATACACATTATCAAAAATATAGTAACATTTGGATTTACACTTTAGTGATTATTGTTTAGGGTTTAGTGTTAAAGGGGTGAGGTTGAGTTTCTAATTTTTTATAAATATTTAAAAAAATTATTTAAGGCTATTTTCATCAAAAAGTAAATGTATTTTTGAAAATAGTCATTCATTAAAGATAAATTTGCAAATTGATATCAAATTATGGTAGAAATTAATTTTTCCCATATTATTTTTACTTCAGTTTTAAAGAATAGAATGATACTTGGGGAAATTGCAATTCTACCACAAGTTTGATACCACTTTGCAAATTTACCTTTAAAAATACCTTAATTTTTGGATGAAAATAAACATAATTAATTTTTGTAAATATTTATAAAAAATTTAAAAATTCACATCACCCCTTTAACATTAAACTCTAAACAATTATCACTAAAGTGTAAACCCAAATGTTAATATATTTTTGACAATGTGTATTTTTGCAAATTGTTACTTAACTTATGCTATTCTTGGCAATATCTCTTGATATTTACATATTCTTTGAATTTTTTTTCTTGTATTTTAAAATTAAAAAATTGAACATATTAAACCTTGATATTTATTTCATACTAAAAATTTGTTGATGTGACAATTAATGATCCAAATATTATTGATATAGAAATAAAACCATAGTGTAGAGCTTATTTTAAATAATAATTAAATATATGATTATCTATAACATATTCTTCAATTACAGTGTTAAATAATTAAGTTAAAAACTTCATAAAAATTAAAAAAAAATACGTTTTAGAAAATTTTGAGTTTTTATAAACTACAAAGTTAACAAAATTAATTTTTAAAAATATTATTTTATGAAGCAACGTGAAATGTCATGTTAGGATATATTTTATTTTCCATATATAAAAATGTAATGATAAATTAAGAAGATTATGTTTCTCAATATAATTTTAATTTATTTTTATAATCTTTTAAATCCATTTAAATTTATCATTACATTTTTATATATGCTAATTAAACATCAATAAAATTAAAACATGATTTTGTTAGACTTTTTCCTACTCTTCCTTGAGATATTACTTTCCATGCCATTATGGTTTTATCTAAAAATAATTATCTCATTAACAGTAGTTTGGTAAATGAAAAAGAGTCCAACAACATTCGCTTCATCAACTAATATAACAATCTATCTTATTAAAGTTGAAATATCTTTTTGAAATACACATTGATTCATCTAAATATTTACACCTCATGCCATTACCTTAATTACTATTAATTTAACACAACCATTATTATTATCAAGCAAAATTTAATCGATTATTCAGTATGGAAACACAACCATAACGTGTACTCTTCTTCTCCATATGAATAATAGTTGAATCAATCATACATCGAAATTATGGTTTACACACATAATAATCAAAAACTTCAAATTATATAGCATTTCATTTAAATTGTAGCAAATAAAGCATATATTTAAAACAATATGCCCATGTAATGACCAATAAAATAACTATGTTTCATATTATTGTTCTCATATATAAGATCAACTTTGGTTTATAAAAACATTTAGTTTATTGTGTTTACATATTGCACCTTACAATAATAATAAACCGTGTTATAAGTCAATGTTTATACTATATAACCGGTTTCAGTAGACCACCAGTTTTGAATTAATATGATGCAAATAAACTAAAAGTTGTTATTTGAAATGTATATAGAATTATTAATAATATACTGGAGTACCTTTACCTTCTACGTTATAAATTAGATAAAATATGTTTATTAGTTATCACATTCTTCATCTACTCTATTAAAATAGAGTCCTATTTTTTATCTACTTACAAATAGTCTAAATTGAACCATTGCATTTAACTAAGTTTTCTATTGTTTTTAATTTTACCTAACTTAATTATTATTAAATATATACACTAGCCTAAAATTAAGGAACTAAATAATTAATTTTTTATTTTTAAAAATAATCAATTCAATTTATATTAACACTAAATTTGAATAACTAATCAATTATTTTTTATTTACTAATATAAAAAATAATTTTCTACAGATTCATATAAATATAAATTGTACTTTAACCCAAATGCAAAAATAAATTCTTCAAAGCTTTCACTAAATACATAATATAACTCTTATATATAAAATATTAAAATTAGATATATATATATATACATATATATAAATATTTGATAAAATAAATATTAATAATTAGTTACTATGAATATTTAATGATACAATGGAACATATTATTATTGATAATTTTATGAGTATATTTTTACTCACTATTCCAATAAATATGTAAAATATTTATCAGAATAAAACTAAGTAAAAATATAAAACACACGTTAAGTTAGGCTTGGACCTTGGAATACATGTTAGATATTTTGAATTTTGGTTCTAATTTATATCGTATCCTAGGTCTTATTATGGTAAATTTGTAAGTACGGATCAAATTGAGATATAACGTATTGGTTTTGGTTCTAATTTGTACTAGATCCTAAAATTCAAAAAGTAACCATATATCATTCACATTTGGGTTATATTGGTTGGGTTCAGATATATTGAAAGTTAAATCTAAAATTTAAAAGCAAAACATAAGAATAAGAACTAAATATTTATTTATATAAAATTGAATATTTAAAGTACTTATTTAAAACTTAATACTTATTTTTAGACATCATTTCAAAAAATATAGAATTGAATATCTGAAATACATATTTATATTTGTGATTATTTAGACATTTAGACCGGTGTTTTAGATTTTTCGGATTTTTTTAGCTTTTAGGTTACTCATTCGGGTTCGGCTAATAAACATTTTGTATCTTATATCATTTGTACCATCATACAAGACCTATTCTGGTATTTCTGACATTTTAGATTTGGTATGTACGGATCAGATTTTTTGGTTTGGGTTCGGTTTAGACTTTAAGTTACATATTTTATGCCCAAGTTTACTTCAAATAAAAAAACAATTATATAAATTTTCATAGAAAAATCATCCGCGCTTTAGCGCGGGTTAAAATCTAGTATATATCTAAATAAACGGTTCAACCAAATCAAGATCAAATCTTCCACATAAATTAACAAATTGTTAAAACAACCTAATATATGGAAAATCATTTTAAAATGTATACAACTATATTTCCATATATTTACAAATTCCTAACATGTTCTTAAAATCTAGATTACCTACAAAGTATTCTATAACTGACAAAAGAAATATTTTGTATATATTAGGCTTTATTTTCTCTTAAAACATTTTCTTATATTAATTTTTAAAATATTGCAAACGATTTGTTTTATAAACAAGGAATATTCCCAACAATATAAACTTTACAATATCGACATATCTAACAATTAAATTATTCAATATTCTATATCAACTATCCTTATATATTTCCTTATATCCCGTTTTAATTTATTCCTTTTTAGCATTTTGTTTTAATTATCTTTATACTAAGATTTGATCCGCGCTTTCAAAATGTGAGATTATTTTTGAAATAAACTAAATTTATATAATATAAATTTTCATTTTTGATTGTATATCTAAATTTTAATGGTACATATGAAGCGTTATATTCAGTGTTTTGAAACATGACTCAGACCCGCGGTTAAACTGAAAAAAAAACGATGATTCTATATGTAATCCGTTTTTCTTTTAAATCGTTATTTAAATTATTTATAAAATCCGCTAAAATCTGGGATCCGGCCACCGGTTGAACCTATGGATGACTCATTATGTATTACAATTTGACTTAAACTTTCATATTTAAAGTTTCCAATTTATGAATGTTTAGATGAATGGTGAATATATTATAAATGTGATGCTCTAATCTTACAAAAGTTACCCAAACAAATTTTTAGTCAAACTAATTTATCATTTTGTCGTAAGCGTAAAGATCAATATTTGAGAGGATGCATACTAAAATAGAACGAGATTTGAGCATCAATGATTTGTATATAGTTATTATAATTTCTTATTTATTTATTTAGTTTACTTTTATTGTTCACATGTTATTAAAATCTTTTTGATGTTTTGTTTTTGGCTTATTTAGAATTTTTAATTTAATTTCATTATTCATGTGAGACATTTTAATATTTACTAACTTTCCTTTTGTTATATATTTTTATTATATATCTAATAATAATGTTTATCATTAGATTCTAATCCGCACTTTAAAGCGCGAGATGAATTTTTATTCAAAAATTTTTTTACTGAAAATTTAAAATCTATATATATATATATATATATTTATAAAAAAATTGTTCTAAAGTATATATGATAGAATTAAAATTTACATGAATATAATTTTATGAAAATAAGATAATATATTTATATAACCTACCTCGTATCAATGCTATTTATATTTTAAAACTTTAAATTATAGTAAAAAAAAATTTATATATTGGTAAAAAATTATTTTATTATTATATTTATTTGTCAGACTATACAAATTAAATATTGTCATTTTACTCGTCTCATACTTGATAAATATATTAAATTATTTTACTATTTTAATTTAAATATGTATATTAATTTATGAAATTATTTATTATTTTATATATCTTATTTTAATATTTTAATAAGTTAAAGTATGTTGTAACATTCATGAATATATTTGATTCTGTTATTTTATAATTTATAAAATATTTAATAAAAGGATTAAGTCACTTTATATTTATTATTTAGTGCAGTAATTTAATTATGAACTAGAATTTGACCCGCGCCCCTGCGCAGGTGTTTTTTTAACTTATGTTGAACGTAAACTCACAAACCGCTAGTTTATAAAAAAAACTTATTTATAGTTATTATGTTTTAAAATTTACATATAGAGTATAATATATTATATTATAATATAGATGTTTGATAATAATTTTTATTTATACATAATATTATATTAAAAATTTATAATTTGATGTAATTGTACTATATATATATATATATTAACATGTTGTTTTTTATTAATTTTATTTTACAATGAAACAACATGCTAAAAAAATTTAATGGTCAATATATGAATATTGATTTAGTTAGATAAACTTTAGAATTGTAATTATTTAATGTAAATTATTTTAAATGTAGTGCCAAATTCTGTAAATAAAAAAGATATACGAAAGTGAAGTATTTAATTTATTGTAAATGCAAAGGCTAGATTTGTAAATAAAAATAAATATTTTTTTGTATTGCTATCTATGTGTCCAAACAATTTTCAATCATAGTGTTATCTATATTTCCAAATAGTACCAAAAGGTACTTCAGTTTTAATAATATAGATATAAATTATGTATATAGAAATATTATAGTTTTTTAATTTCTTATTATATAAATGAAAAATGAGTTAGTGTTTGTTTTTAATTATAATTAATATTAATTATGAATTTTATAATTTAAAATTAAATATTAAAAAAAGTAAAATTACATTTTAAGTAAAAGATATTAAAAGATATTATTAAAATCTAATCTCAGAAAAATACTTAAAAATATATTTTTAGATATCTTATTATGAAAATACTAAAATAATTGGTTAGATATAATATATATTTAATAATAACTAAGTTAATTGTAGGAGAATAAATAGGAAATTAAATAAATGTAATGGTCTAACATAGACTACTTGCAAGTAGATAAATATTGTTTCTGTTTTAATAGTATTGATAATAATTGTTTCTACATGTATATCATGTCCAAAGTATAAAAGTTAAAATATTTAAAAATATTAATAAAACTTTAACTGATTTTAAATGTGGTACAAAACAACTTAAATATATTAATAATAGATTTAAAATCATACAATAAAACATGAACGAAAATTTAATATAATGTTTACCCGACGCAATATATTAATACATAAATCTAATCATCTTTTTGTAGTTATATAATTTTCCAACACATATTCAATAAAAAATATAACATGGTAAGGTAGGGCAATATATGGTCTCAACAATAAACTAAAACAGTGTAATTGCAACCATTTAATTGTTATGTTTTGAAATATTTATATACTTATCATAAATTAAATACATATTATCTATGATTCACTATATCCTAATAATCTAAATAGTCAAAGCATCTCTCTCCTCCATTTCTCACTGAGAATTTTTTTCGTCGTTGTTTTGCTTCACGGAAAGTCATGTATAAAATGCAATCTATTGTTATAAGTTATTAGTTTAAAAGGCAAGCACAATCTACTCTATTAAAATAGAATCACTATTTTTATCTACTTAAAAAAATCATATTGGTCCACTTTATTAGGATTAATAAAATCATCATTTCATTATCTAACCATATAATTTACAAACATAACAATTAAAAACATTTATATCTATCTTATTTAATAAAACAAGTGCATCAAATTCAAACATTCCTTGATATTATGTATTTACTATCCAATAATATTTAGGTATCATCCATTATTTTAACAACTGAAAATTTGTTATGAAAATGTCTTTTCATTAAGGTTTTGGAGAGAAAAAGTATTTCTTAAGGACCATAATCATTAGAGTAAAACAAATTTTCATAACTTAATATTAAATGTATATTTTTATAACTTATTTTATATTCAAATTTCTTTTTTAAAAAATAAAAAATAACCGCACGGACGTGCGGGTTCAACTCTAGTCATTTGTTATTTTTTTGGATATGTTTTGACCTGTCTCTTTTATTAGTTGCTATGTAGTGGAAACACACCCGAAACATATGTATAACGTTACAATATGATTGAAACATAGTCTACTCACTATGCAAGGAAACACATCAGTGAGAAACAATTGTTCGATTAACACTATAAAGTTACAACTATTAGATCAACATTTATATTTACCAATCTATTGTTAACTATCGACAATTTACTATGAAGGATTTGATTTCACTACCTGACGTAATGGTATTGTATCTATCAAACCCCAAAACAAAATGAAATAAAACCCTAAACACTGAATAATCATTAACTTTAACATTTCCAATTTGAATCTATTAACCAACTTATATAAACAATTAGAGTATTTATATAACATCCAATTAATATGATAAATGTATTAATATTTTTGTATGTTATCATCAACAACTACTTTTATATGCGCTAATTTACCATCTAATAAAATATTATATAGTTTATTTAAGTAACATAATCTTACAATACTAAAAGTTCAATACTCTCAATTCTAAGCTGTCCATGTAGACATATTAATTTGAACCAATCATAACTTGAGAATAGGACATGTCATATCTATGCATTTGTTCCTTCATCATCATCATCTTACAATACTAAAAGGGCAATACTATGCTCATTTAGACCCTCCATGTATGCAAATTAAATCAGCTAATAAAAATGAATTATTATGTCATGTCACTACTGCTCTGTAAAGTGAGAAGAAAAAGTGGGCCTTTCGTTTAGTCCAACAGAAGTCCATATACAGAGCCAAAATTGATCTTAACGAAAATCGTATCATTCGTAGCCACACACTCTTCATCTTCCTCGCTCCCATCTGCATAACCCAGCCGCTAAAGCCTGTTCCGATTCTCCCTAATGTCAGAATCCCACTTTTTAACGTCATAAAAGCTCATTACTGACAAAAGCAATCGATAATCGAAGAGATTTTACCACTATATAAACCGATGGCAAGATCCAGGTCCCAAAAATACCTCACCATATCGTCGATTGAGTGTTATCTTACAATACTAAAAGTTCAATACTCTCAAATTCTAAGCTGTCCACGTAGGCATATTAATTTGAACCAATCATAACTTAAGAATAGGACATGTCATATCTATGCATTTGTTCCTTCATCATCATCATCTTACAATACTAAAAGGGCAATACTATGCTCATTTAGACCCTCCACGTATGCAAATTAAATCAGCTAATAAAAACGAATTATTATGCCATGTCACTACTGCTCTGTAAAGTGAGCAGAAAAAGTGGGCCTTTCGTTTAGTCCAACGGAAGTCCATATACAGAGCCAAAATTGATCTTAACGAAAACCGTATCCTTTGTAGCCACACACTCTTCATCTTCCTTGCTCCCATCTGCATAACCCAGCCGCTAAAGCCTGTTCTGATTCTCCCTAATGTCAGAGTCCTACTTTTTAACGGTCATAAAAGCTCACTACTGACAAAAGCAATCGACAATCGAAGAGATTTTACCACTATATAAACCGATGGCAAGATCCAGGTCCCAAAAATACCTCACCATATCGTCAATTGAGTGTTATCTTACAGTACTAAAAGTTCAATACTCTCAAATTCTAAGCTGTCCATGTAGGCATATTAATTTGAACCAATCATAACTTGAGAATAGGACATGTCATATCTATGCATTTTTTCCTTCATCATCATCATCTTACAATACTAAAAGGACAATACTTTGCTCATTTAGACCCTCCACGTATGCAAATTAAATCAGCCAATAAAAACGAGTTATTATGCCATGTCACTACTACTCTGTAAAGTGAGCAGAAAAAGTGGGCCTTTCGTTTAGTCCAACAGAAGTCCATATACAGAGCCAGAATTGATCTTAACGAAAACCGTATCCTTTGTAGCCACACACTCTTCATCTTCCTTGCTCCCATCTGCATAACCCAGCCGCTAAAGCCTGTTCCGATTCTCCCTACTGCCAGAGTCCAACTTTTTAACATCATAAAGGCTCATTACTCAACTCTCAACCTTTCCACGTATGATTAAAAATCAACCAATAAAATAGGGTTATTCGGCCACGTCAGCTTTAGTCGAAACAAACTCATATTGGGCCTATTCTTTTGGAGTTACAATAATATTAAGTGGACATTTAATATACAACCCATCTCTTCATTTTTAAAAATAAAAAAATGCTCGACGTAAAGCAATAGTCTCTGACTTCTCCACTTCTCATCATTGTTCCAAATCTCTACAATTTCGCTGTTTCCGTGTAATAATCACTATCCACTCTCACTCATTCAGTTCCTTTCTTTACTCTTATCTTCATAAGGATGTTATCCTTCCAACTCCCTTTGTTTCCGCTTATATAAAATCTTTCATAGAGCCTTACATCGAACCATCCTCCATTCGACAACATCAATCGATGGACATGAAATCTGTTCAAACTTCTGGCAAGTCTCCACTTGCACTGTATCTCAAAGACATCTCAGCAGGTCCATCAGAGTCAAAATTACGATTCCGTTTGACTCACTTTTATGTACATATTTATTGTCAGAATCCCGATCTGCTAAACCATAGAATTATAGTACAAATTTCCCATGTTCTATCAACATTCTTTTATGCAGGTTGTTCTTACCTATATGTTTTTCTCTCTTTTTTTTTGCTTCTCATGCTTTTTTCTTATAATGCTTAGCTCATTTATGAATCTCTACCGTCTTTATTTTTACTTATGAGATAGCATTCTATGAGAAGATATTGGATTTTAGGATAGTGACACCTCAGATCATTCTGAATTATGTTTTCCTTCTTGAGGAAAAAATAAGTACTTTGTCGATGCTTTTGAATTTCGATATCTATCAGAGAGGTGTCAAGATATTCACGTATTTCATGTTAAATACATATGGTAACTTATCTTACAAAGTTTTTCAAGAGATTTGGGAAGACAAAGCTTGAGCGCGCAATAGAGTTGTTTGAGCATGTTGTTTCCATAGTAATCTAATCTATCTTTCATATGCATTCTTTTTGTAGTTTAAAGGTTGTTTTTTGTTGTCTATCGATTTGTACTTGATCTAACTTCCCTTATATTTCTTCTAGGCTCCATCATATGCTGTTTGTCATGACCTTATACCTTGAGTATGCCAATCTAGAAGAGGATTATGGTCTGGCCAAACAAGCTATGAAAGTTTATGTAGAATCCCATCAAAAAGGTTCTGGAATGCCAGAGGGTAGAGATGTGTGAGATATACATTTCCCGTGCGGTGATCGTGCAGTCTGCAATTATGTCTCTCACTATGCTGATCCAAGGTCCGACCCATAATTTAGTTGTTGGAAACAGTTTTTGACACAGTGATTTTTTCGGCTTTTCCGGTGGCTTTTCCGGCCAAACCGGTGGTCGTCTTGATCATGTTAATAGATCATTGTAAATCTTGTAACGAGTAATACAATCTGATATATTGAAACGTCAAAAACATATTTAAACTGAATGAGAAATGATGTGATGAAGTTGTGATCTTGAAATGATAAAAACACATGATCACAAGTTGAGTTTTGTCCTACATTGGCTAGAAAAGATGATTTTGAGATGTATATATATGACTCCTTGATAACATAGTATAAACAGCTCAGAGAGAGGAGGCACCCCACGCGCGCCGCCGCCGCCGTCCGGCCGGCTCGGCGTGCGCGTGGGCTTGAGCTTGGGTGGGTCTGGGGTCTTGGTGGAGGGCCTCCGGCCCAATATGGTTCTTTTTGGGCCCAGTTAAGCCCAACTTTTGCCATTTTAATTCCAAAAAATAGCATGACATTTGTGTCTTAACGACATGTAATTCGTCTAAAAACGACACGAAGTTATCTGTTCGAAATGGATCAGAACGAGTCAACAGAATAGATCTTGCGGAGGATGTTTCTCAACGCACCACTCCCGACATTTTCGCCCACGTGCAACAACAGTTGCAGAAAGTGGCTCTCGTTCTCTTTAAATATACTCGACTCTCTTCATTCATTTTCAACGTTTGACAACAATGAACCAGCAATAAAAATCCCTAAGCGTAAGTCCATTAGTAGAGAGTGTTTCGTAGATTTATAGTTCGTTAGGGACGTTCATGGGTGAAGCATGAATCGTATCCTGGGCTCTAATTCGTACAAGTCCGTCTCACTACGGAGCGAATATTAAGAGTTAAGGAAAGAGATTCGTCTCGACTCCATGGTCTATATTTCTAAACGTTTTCATCTCGGTTTTTTATCTTGTCTTTTGAATTGTATATTTCCTTAACATCGCTTTATTTATATCGTTTATATCGATTCGATTTTCTGGCTTCTACATTAGTAAGTGATGATGCTTCCATGTTTATGTGAAATAACTTTGTTCCTGTAAATGATAATGACTATCATAATTAAATTTTAAGAATATAGCATGTTGTTTTTTATTCAGTAGTATATCAGAGTCTAGATGAGCATTTAGCTATGTGAAACTGTGAATAACCAACTCTTATCTAACTGAATGTTCCTTCTTTAAAATTTATTATAAAAATTTAGATTGGCAGATATACGTTTGTGGTTGGTTAATATATGAGAGGAAGAAGTTGGTTTGGAAGTTTCTGTTACAGCAAGTGGCACGAGCCTTAGGTGCAACGTGGGAAAGAAGACACATAGAGAAATGCTTCAGGTCCAGAGAAGCGTCTCCGCAGGTTACAGTCGGGTTTGCTATCTAATCTCTTACAATCAGGTGTTTTTGCGATGGTTTCCATTGTTTTCAGCTCACAAGCAACTTTTTTGGCAATTCTGAGAATTCATTTTGTTGTACTATTGACAGCTGAAAGCTGACTGATGTGACCGTATTTGATATTATTTTTCAGACGCATTCCATTCTGCTAGAGAACACGATGCAAAAAAAAAGACGAGATGGTAGATATGGAGGAGGCAAAATACTAGCTGAATAAAGTAGGTTAGCCAGAAGATGAAATGGCAGCTTTGAAGAGAACAGCTCATGTCCCCAATGTCTACCACATTTACACCAAAGATGGTGCAAGAAAATTGGGGTTTGTGAGCCGGTGACAGGGAATGTGGAAGGTAATGAGCTTCCTGAAGAGTTTGGTGATGAATCTGTTTGGAGAAGACAAAGTAGAGATTGCTCATAAAGAAGTCCATGATGTGTGTTTGAAGACCTGCCAGAAAGAGAGAGGAAAACAGTAAAGAAGCTAAAGAAAGGCGTTGAAAACGTTAGCCAAAGCTTTGGGTGCGCTAGAGAAGACAAAGAGACCCAAACTAGCTCAGTGAGTAAATCATGTTGACAAATTACTTGTGATACAGTTTGAAATTGTAATATGCAGAACATGATCGTATTATTATCGTGAGAAATCATGTACTTCTGTTTTGTCTCAATTCCACCATGTTAGTTTATTGCAGAGTTCTTTGTACTCTTTCCATTACATGGCCTTTCACCTAAATTACATCTTTGATCTAAATGTGCAATCTTTATTTTAGGTATTTAAACAATCGCAAAGAAACTAACAAGAGAAACGACTTAGTAAACTCTAACAAAGAGAAGTAGAATGAAAGAACCACTGAACCAAACAAGATTAAAAAAAAAAACAGTTGATGAGCTTTGGCCTCCTCTCTAAAGACACAAGATTAAACCTTCTTTGTAAGAACAGTTTTACTTGCTCTGGAAGTTGTTGATAGGTAGAGCTCCATCTTTCATGGAAAAGGCAATTAAGATTTACTTAAGATTAAGGAAATTTGAGGAAACCCTTAAAGAGACAAACTAATACCACATTAAACAATAACGGCCAACAAACGTTTTAAAATTTCTGTTCACAAAAAGTAAAGAAAGATTAAAAATCAAATAGTGTATGAATTCCAACAAAACAAATATTAAAGACTCGAAGTAAGAAAAAAAATTAATGGTTTAAATTAATCACTAAATATTTTACTGAAATTAAAATAATAAGGCTATATCGAATTAGAAATCATTTATATTTCAATTTGTGATAATAGTACAATATTGTAGAATGTTTTCACTGGAAATGAAAAAAAAAGTAAGAAAATAATGTTTTTGAATCATACTTTTGGACTGAAAATATATTTAAAAATTCCTCTAATTGCTATATAAAATTTTCATTTTAATAATATATAATAACCTGATTGTATTTTTTTAAACAGTAATTATCATTTTACACTGAATCTTAATTCAGAATAATATTTTAACTATAGCTAGAATGTAAGTATAGTAAGAAATAATAATTGCTGACAAACAAAATATAGTAATAATAATATTTTCATCTAATTTTCAGTGTATTTTGACACATACAACATTTAAATAGTTGTTTTATTTAAGCAATAAGTATTTAAATTAGCTTTACTTATTATAATTGTACAAAAATAGATTATAATCATAAAAACTATTATAAGTATTAAATAACATATAAATAAATAAAAAATGATATAAATAATACATATAACAAAGAAATATGTGATGTGGAGATTAATAATATATTTTCGTAATAACCTAAATATATAAGAAAAGATATTTGGATAATAACTAAGGTTTAATAAATTATTTATTCGTTTCACATTTGTTCACCATCCATAAATATTTTAGATAGTAAAACAAAATTGTAAATTTTACTAATTTTTAATTCAATTTACTATTTATATTTTTTTATAACATATAACTAATGCAGGCTAGAACTAATGCAGCTCATGTATCTACTGCAAGTTCGTGATACTCAGCTTTCGTGTAAGTTGTAGTCTTTTTCATTGTTTGATTCATAAATTTATGGAATCTTGAGTCATTATCTGATTGCCCAGATTTTGCAATGTCTCTAGGAACACATCTTGTGAGACACTTTCGTTTTGCATGTTCATCATGTATGTTTACTAAGGAATCTAAGTATGTGGCTTGTCTCAATCATATAGGCAACCACCGAGGTGAAAGGTGGAAGGAAGATCTTTAGAAGGAAACTCGAAAGAGAAGTTGAGACATATTAAGAAGTTCAACATTTTTTAATGTTTCATAGTGATTACAAACCTAGAGTCAATGATATACAATGTCTTTATTCTATTTTCTTACAAGGAAGCATCAATGTTTTCAGACCAACCCAAAGAAAAGTATTTTTAAGTTTCAAGAATCAAACTTTACACATGCATTTCGGTAGTCTATAGATATTGCGTCCATAAGGCCTAAGACGAACTTTGTGACCTTCCTCCATTTTCTTAGCATGATTTTTGAAAGTCTTCCAATTTATCATTTCACTCTCTGATAAGATGGTTGCAAGCCTCTTCTTGTTAGGTCTCAATCTTCATGATATGCCAATGCGGTCTGAGTACTCACAGATAGTTTTCTCATTCGCAGCAAATAATTTGCTACCTTTGATCATTGTCCGTTTCAAATAACCAAATTCTTTTTCAACTTTCCACTTTTCACAGATGAGAATGATGCGATTCATTATTCTCCGGTCAATAAGAATTACAACAAGTGACTAGATTACCATAAAAGTGGACAACTTTACAAGAAAAAAAGTAAGATGAAGGAGACGATGATGGTTACGAACTTCGCAATTATTAATCTTAATTTTACAATAGAAATAAATAGGATCTGAAATTACAGTAGTTTGGGTTTAACTCTTCATCAAATTAAGTTCGATTTACCAACCCATATTTTCGTCTAAAATCTGCCACATCGTTAATACACAAGTTTGTTAGAAATTTAAATAAGAGACAAAAAATCTGCTATGGAAAAAAAATTTTAACACAAAAATCTGTGATTTATAACAAATCGACTGCCTCATCGCAAAGCATATCCCAATAAATCGGTTTTCATTTAAAATCGGCGAAAAAACTCTGCTACATGAAACAATTTTTCGTTTATTGAAAAATCTGTCACTAAGCTCTTTATCAATTTTATTTTCACAACGGATTTACTAGACATACTTAAGATCCAACAAGTCTATTCTATTAAAAAACAAATCTGAGACGTTATATGGCAATGACATTATTGTAATTTAGTTTTTTTTGTTATAACTATGAATAAGAGCAATTTAGAACATAAAATTCTCCTAATAGTTTTTTTTTTAAATATGAGTTATACTAATAATTTTATAATAAATTTGTGTCATTCTAGTAAACTTTCCATAAATTTATTAGCTATTAGGGGTGTGTCTGGGCTTTGTGCAGGGTGTTAGTTTTTATTTTATTTTATGGTCCTAGGTGGTGTCTATTTGTGTAGGTCTTTGTTGTTAGTGTTTTGTTTTTGTGTCTGTGATGACGTAAATGAACTCTATTTCTTTATAGTATTGTCATAATGTGTGTTTGGTTATCAGAATCGGACATGAGAGGCAATCATACGAAACATTTGAATGCGATCCCAACTTTAGGAGGCTCCCATAGTAAAAAGAAAGAATATTTTATCTATTTACATCTATACTAATATAACTAATTATACAAATATAAATATACTTTTGCTATTATAAAATAGATACAAATAACTAAAATAGGAAAATGTATTTAGTGTTAATAAAACTTTCTATTTTTCATTTTCTTTACAAAGGATATATAATTAAACTTATAATTTTTAAAAATAACAAAAAAAAGAAAAAAACTAAATATATTTTAAATTTCGAATAAAGCCCTCAATATCTTAGGACTGACGCTGATGGTTATTAATCCTAGGTTAGTATGTCTATGATTTGGTTATAAGATGTCTTGTATCTTTGAAATTTGTTGTTGGTTTGATCATTACGATTTGGCTGAATATATATATTGGTGTGCGTCGAATTGTAGTTAAAGTTATCATTTTGCATTCGGCTTTGCAGCTCAGCTCCTGGACCCGGCCTAAGAGGAGACCTGCTTGCTGGAGGCTCAAAAGAAAACTCTAGTTAGTTCCCCATTAATTTCATATAAAACAAAACGAGGAGGCCCTTTAGGTTATAAATTAAAAAAAGAGACCAAGATTTCCCCTTCGAAAATTTCGGTACGGTTCTATCATCGGTTCGGTTTACTAGATATATTGGTCAGATCCGGTTGAGTGTATTTCAAGGGATTTTGAATTTATTTATTTTTGTTTTAAATGAGAGAAACGGTCATGAAGAGAAAATATCCCCCAAACAGAACAAAGCGGCAAATTTTAAAATTAGAAAATACACAGCTCACGCGAGAACCCTATCATTAACCATGGTTAGTACTAACGAATCATATCACTACACGTGTCCAACATGAGCCGTTACCCTAACCAAAAATGGATGGTTTCGCTTATAAAAGCAGAGCATCTGTGTATCCTGGTAAAACCAGATTTAGATTTGTTTCCAGGAGAGCGTCTTCATACACGCCCTTCGTCTTCCCCCTACGAATCTAGTTTTTTTTCTCAGATCTGAAACGAAAATGAGGGAGTGCATCTCGATCCACATTGGTCAAGCTGGTATCCAGGTCGGAAACGCCTGTTGGGAGCTTTACTGCCTTGAACATGGCATTCAGGTTCGTCTCCTTCCTCTCCTTCCTATAGATCTGTTTGTTTCAGATCGGATCTGATGTATTCGTAGCTGCATTTCCATTCTTCTTAGGAATCTAATTGTGTAGATCTGTGTTTGATTTTTCATCTATTGTATATGTTGCTGATTCAAGATCTGTTTAGAACTGTGGTTGATTCGAGATCCGTTAATATGTCTGTGCACGATTGCTATATTTGATTCGAGATCCTTTTAGATCTATGTTTGATTGCTATGGTTGATGCGAGATCCGTTTAGATCTGTGGTTGGTTGCTATGGTTGATTCGATAACCGATTCGTTTTCACAACAATGTTCGATGAACCAGAACTCTTGTAGATTTAGTCCTGATTTGTGAAATTTGTTTTCGTTGGTATTTTCATTTTTGATTCTATTCGTTTTGTATTTATGTACTGATTTGGACCTGGTATTGTGCAGCCTGATGGACAGATGCCGAGTGACAAGACTGTTGGTGGAGGGGACGATGCTTTTAACACCTTCTTCAGTGAGACCGGTGCTGGGAAGCACGTCCCACGTGCCGTCTTTGTCGACCTCGAGCCCACCGTCATTGACGAGGTCAGGACCGGTACTTACCGTCAGCTCTTCCACCCTGAACAGCTCATCAGCGGTAAAGAAGATGCAGCTAACAACTTCGCCCGTGGACATTACACCAGTAATTTACTCATCCCTTGTTTAATATCATTCCACTGATTCTAATGTTTATTAATTGAAGTTGCATGTGAAATCTGTTTTCAGTTGGGAAGGAAATTGTTGATCTGTGCTTGGACCGTATCAGAAAGCTAGCTGATAACTGTACTGGTCTCCAAGGGTTCCTTGTCTTCAACGCTGTTGGTGGAGGAACTGGATCTGGTCTTGGTTCTCTTCTCCTTGAGAGGCTTTCTGTTGACTATGGGAAAAAGTCCAAGCTCGGGTTCACTGTTTACCCATCTCCACAGGTCTCTACCTCTGTTGTTGAGCCTTACAACAGTGTCCTCTCAACTCACTCACTCTTGGAACACACTGATGTCTCTATCCTCCTCGACAATGAAGCTATCTACGACATCTGCAGACGTTCCCTAAACATTGAGAGGCCAACCTACACCAACCTCAACCGTCTTGTCTCTCAGGTATAAAGCCAGTGACAATCAGCTCTTTTAGCACTAATTTTGAAGTTGCTTCATAACTGATGTGATTTTGTTTCAGGTTATCTTCTTCCTTGACTGCTTCTCTAAGGTTCGATGGTGCCTTGAACGTGGATGTCACTGAGTTCCAGACCAACTTGGTCCCATACCCAGAATCCACTTCATGCTTTCCTCCTACGCTCCAGTCATCTCTGCTGAGAAAGCCTTCCACGAGCAACTCTCTGTTGCTGAGATCACAAACAGTGCTTTCGAGCCAGCTTCCATGATGGCCAAGTGTGACCCACGCCACGGAAAGTACATGGCTTGCTGTTTGATGTACCGTGGTGATGTTGTCCCTAAAGATGTCAACGCAGCTGTTGGAACCATCAAGACCAAGCGTACCATCCAGTTTGTTGACTGGTGTCCCACTGGATTCAAGTGCGGTATCAACTACCAGCCACCAACTGTTGTTCCAGGAGGTGACCTTGCTAAAGTGCAGAGAGCTGTGTGTATGATCTCCAACTCCACAAGTGTTGCTGAGGTGTTCTCGAGGATTGATCACAAGTTCGATCTTATGTACGCCAAGCGTGCGTTCGTTCACTGGTATGTGGGTGAGGGTATGGAGGAAGGAGAATTCTCTGAGGCTCGTGAGGACCTTGCAGCTTTGGAGAAGGATTATGAGGAGGTTGGTGCCGAAGGTGGTGATGATGAGGATGACGAAGGCGAGGAGTACTAAGAAAAACAATGTTTCGAAAAGTAAAATTCTCTGTTATCCTGAGTTTGCGTGAATGGGCTCGAAACACTCTTGTGACGAGCCCTTTGTTTCTTGAAACTACCTATCCCAGTCTTTCTGTTTGAATTTCTATTGTGGTACTCTATTTGGGTTTTAAATTCTCGTTCTCCTTTCGTCTTAACTATGTTTTTAGTAATAATCTATATTCATGCTAGTTTAGGTTACAAGGAACTTGAAATTGGGAACGTTAAAGTATTGAATGAAAGTTAACAGAAATTGCTCAATCAAATTTTTTGCAACTTTAGTTATGAGTTATGATTTGTTATTATTAATCGTTATATCGGTTTATACTTAAACAATTTCTAACCAATACAAAATCCACCAATTTAAATTTAACTAACAAAACTTGGTCAAAGTTATCTACATTTCAACCCGAAATTTTGATTCAATTTCGCAGAATTACAAAAGAAATAACTGAGTATGAACTTCGGTTCAGTTCCAAAACTAAGAGCACCCCATCAAAGGTTTAGATGGGGGTTCACACACTTTTCAACACAAAAAAATATAAAAAATAACAAAATCCTATAATCCCCTCTCTCCTAAAGCTCTCTCTATTGATCCTCTCTCTTCTAAAGTTCATCACTGTAGCGCGGACTCCACGACACGTGGCGGCCCGCGATTGGTCTATCTTTTTTTTTTTTTTTTAAAAAACAAAAAATTTAATAATAAAAAAAAGAAAAGATGAATCCCAAGGGAGGGATTCATTGGTGTGGATGCTCTAAGAGCAGTTCCAAAACTAAGAGCATCTATATGATATATTAACGTAAAATCTATTCAACTTACATTTACGACAAATCTCTCAAATAATTTTTTTTAAATTTTTATCACAAAAATAGATCTTGAAGAAAAAATGACCCCACTCTATAACTCTAAACCCTAAGTTTAGATTAGTTAACCCAAATGTATAAATAATATATTTACATCATTTAATAAAGTATTTTTGTCTTTTTTCTCTTTGAGTGTTATTTTTTAGGTCTATTTTGGTCTTTATCTCTTACATTTATTTTAGGACAAATCTCTCAAATAGCCATTTTTGAAGTTTTTGTCACAAAATAGATCTTAAAAGAAAAAAAGTGACCAAAATAGACTTTTTATTTTAAAATTTTAATATTTTTAAATTTAAAAAAATTTAAACCTCAACTCCAAAACCCTCACCCCATTACTTTAAACCCTAAGTTTAGATTAGTTATCCCAAAGGTACAAATATATATATTTACATCATTAATAAAATTTATTTGGTCATTTTTCTCTTGAGTGTTATTTTTGGGACAAAAAATTTTTAGGTCTACTTTGGTCTTTATCTCTTTATTTTATCCTCTAAAAATAGAGATTGCTATTTTTCTCTCTATATATAGAGAAAAAATAACATTTCTCTATAATAAAATATATTTTTTATTTATTTACAAATTAATCTTTTAAGTTTTTGTGATTATAACTAAAGTACATGTTGATAAAGAAATACCATTTTTACATGTAACAACACAATTTTTTTGCTTACATAATAATTCTTATTTTTTCACAATTATAAATAATATTATTTATTTAAAGTCTATTTTTTATTTAACGAATGATATTAAAGATTTATACTTAACTAAAATTACAACTAAATTTAATTATTTAAAGTTCCACATAGATTTTACATATTGATAACATATTTAAGTTAAACCTATGTATTAATTAATATAACATAATATAACAACTTAATACCCCGGTAAATTAGTTATGGATTCACAAAGATCAGTAAAATATTTCCATGGATGAGGAGCTTGTTGATTTGTTGCTGGTGACTGCATTTTTATAGAATCTGTGCTTTCTCTACTTGTAAATATTCACAAATATTTTGATCTTGTATAGAATCTCCGGAAGTCTAAATACCATATGATGAAGATAATCGGTTCCCAGAGTTTCTAAGTTGATTAAGGAAAATCAAAGATAAAGAAGTTTATTTTTCATTTTGTAATGCATTAATTAATTATTTATGGGAAAATATATTAGTATTGATAGTTAGATAATGTCTACTTAATTTTATTTTATTTTGATTTATTATATCTTTTTGTAAAAAAAATTAATTTAAAAAATATTGCAATTTATGAAAAAATAAAAGTTACCATGAATAGGTTGATTTACAACATTTAGAAGTGCAATGTGTTAATTGTAAAATAAAATAAATAGAATCTTTAAAAAAAAAAAATTAGAGGAGAAATAGAAAAATACATTAGAAGAAAACTCTACTCTATTGTAAAGTTTCTCTATTATAGAAAAAAATAGAAAAACACATTGGAAATGATCTAACATAAACCAAATAAACTTAAATTACCCTAAATGAAAATTTTGGCACCTTTCTACCATTTTAGTGAACCTTTTTTAGTGTTGCAAGAATAGAGAAGCAACATTTTTTTACAAGCGTAAGGAATAAGATAAAATAACACTTGGCAGAGCAGAAAATAATACGTTGGTGGTGCTAATTTAGACGACGATCAAATCTTGATATTCTCTCATCATCCAACACAACATAAGGATCGATGTAGAGTAGTCGTGAAACCGGAGTTCTGCTTCCATCATGAATATGATAAGTTCGTAGAAAGAAACTTATTAAAAAAAACGAAATAAACCTTAAGGACTTATTGACACATGTGTGAGAAGAGTGATGAAGAATATAAATATAATAAACGTGAATGCATCTTGAATATCTTGAAATGGCCTTTTCTTATGGTGGGTTTGATCATTAGTTAATCTTCATTGCAATCAAGGATAACTAATGAGAAGTTTTTTTTTATCCTAGTGCTTCTCCTTAGTGGTTAATTGCACTTGTTCTTCTTCATCTTGTCCTCATTATCATGAGTTTGAGTACGATCTTGGTGCATTTTCTCTTCTATACATTTTGATCAAGAGTGTCTTAACCAGTTTTTGAACCAGTTTTGGTGCATTGGAGTTTCTGGTTCTACTTGATTGCCTCCCTAATGATCAAGATGAGCTTCTTCTACTATTGCTTCAACCTCTTGAGTAGGAGATCTTCTTGTGTCCTCTCTTTCTTTAAGCTGACTAATTCCAAGATCTCTGAAGTGATTCTCGGATATATCTTCTTGCTCTATCTGAGGGTGTATGTGAGAAGTTCTTCGGGTTATCCTAGCTCTTCTCATTATAGTAGCATCTTGATTCCACAAATTCGACAACCCTTGAGATCAACACCTTCTTAGTCTCTGGTATATAGCATTTGAATCTCTTATGATCGGACGAGTACCCTATGAACATTGCTTTGATACTCTTGGCTTTAAGATTATTTCTTTTTTCTTATGGTATCAAGACAAAGCAAATACAAGCAAATGATCAATGAAGGGCCTAGTCTTGTTTATTACCTCATAAGGAAGGACATCATGGAGAATTCTAGTTGGTATTTGGTTGATAAGATAGCATGCTGACACCTCATCATCTCTCCAAAACCTCGGGACATTAGTGTGGAACATCATGCTCCTTGATACCTCCATTAAATGTTTATTCTACCTCTGAGCTACTCTATTTTGTTTGGTGTGTAAGAGCAGCTTGTTTGATGAATGATTCCATGTTTTACTAATTGATGTTTGAAAGCATGACTTGTGTACTCTCCACCATTATCTGGCATAAATATCTTCATCTTAGCATTAAAATGGTTAGTTATATTGTTCTGAATGTTAATGAAAGCTTGTAGCGTCCTATCTTAGAATGAGATCACTTTAAGGTTGGTTGAAGTAAAGGATAAGGCAAACACTTTATCTTGTTCACACCTCTCATTCAAGATGTTTGGTCTGTGGTAATTGACCCCAACATCTCAAGCTCTGCCCAAAGAGCTCTGAAATTCCCAAAATGCCGAGGGAAATTCATGTTACCATGTCTTCATGGCTCAAGCTTTTGATGGCTCTCTTCACTTCAATTACCCGGCTAAGATTCAAAATATTCCCATAAACCTTTGTAAATGGTCTCACAACTCTTTGCAGGTTTCAAAGTACGAGTAAGCCTCCATTCTGGTACCATCAAGTGAGCTATGAATTATAGACATCACCATGAGATCTTCCTAACTTTATTTGCCTTCATCTACCAACACAATCTCCTTGACATCTTCTCTATGGATGGTTTTATTTGTTGCTTCACCTGAATAACATGTGTCCATAAGCCTTTTCTACCAAAGGCATTCTTGATCGTTCTTAACCAGAATAAGTAGTTTACTTCTTTTAGAGTGACTGGAATCACAACAACATTGTTTACCTCCATTATGAAAAGTTATGGATCTCTGGACAATAGGATGTGCCCAAGAAGTTTAAAGAGAGTAAAGAGAAATGAGGAATATAGAGTGGTTTGCAGAAGTATAAGAGAGGTTTATGAGCTTGCCAAGCTTTGGTACATGTAAGAATTAAGAGAATATAATGAGGTTATGTGAAGAACACTCAAAAACAACTCAAGTACAATGCTTTGGATCCAGTGAGAAAGAAAGTGTGAGTATACTTGTCTATTTCTTGTTGTTTGATCGATTCACCTGTAACCTAGCTTTACTTTTTAGCTAATCTCTTTAGAATCTCTGTATTTTCTTCGTTTGCCCAATTAGGGTTGATGATTAATGGAATACAATTATTAAAAAAAAAACATACAAAAGAGGGAATGATAGAAAAATATAATGGACAAAAGAATGCATCAATCCTGAACAACTCTAACATATCTAAAATTAAATCCAAACATATGCTCATACTTGAAATCAAATGATGAATAGTGAACTCTAGTAAAGTCTTGTGAATTCTTGTAAATTTTTCTTTTCAGTATTTTGTTCATTTCTTCATGTTAATACATTGTTATATATATATATATATATATATATATATATATATATATATATATTCAAAACAAGAGTAAGCTGTAATACTTTACTCAAGTTTGGTCCATGTAACACTTTTTCATCGGTTTGGGGCACGTTTCTTAACATGACCAACATGTTTGACTCTGATAATTTTCCTAATAAGAACACGTCTTGTTATGGAGTTTTGGCACTAATACTTTTCATCACAATTACTTAAAAATAAAAAGGAACACATAATGGAAAAAAACTTTCACAATGAAAAATTTCATAACTTCGAGTTAATTTTATCACTTTCGCAGTTTCTATGAACCTAATGAAATTCGAAAAAAAAATATTGCTCGTTTGAACATGGTACTTGGAATTGAATGCAACGTAAACATAATAGAAAAGAAAGGAAAACATTTGGGATATGTGAATAGCAAAAAGATAAGCAAAAAATATAGTGACAATAATGAGTTATGAAGAAGGAAGCTACTGCAGTTGTCGTTTGCATGGCCATTCATAGAGCTCCTCATTTGTACGACCTGGAGTAACTCGACCCGAAGTTTCAGATCAATAGACACTTGATTAGTATTGCACAGTCTATAGACAAGAGAGATATTTGTGTATATGTGGGAAATGAAGACACTTCGTAAGTAAATAAGGGTTATGAGAGTGGAAGGAAGAGATGTTAAGCTCAGTGTTAGCGATTTGGAGACCACTGC
>CAJHQP010003471.1:0-67116 GCA_905132765.1 Moricandia arvensis
CTCGTGTGAGCAAAAAAAAAAAAAAGGAACTTTTTTTTCTTTAAGAATTATTATAATTTCTTGAGTGTATTTGGGAATCGAGATGGTGTTTGAGAGCTTGGTAAAAATTTCCCGGTGATATATAAAAGATGTCAAGAATATATTAAAACCATAACATTTGTGATGCGAGAAACATATCAAAATATAGTTGAGAAGATTACATATAACTATGAATACCTCTGCTTTAAATTCTTTATAGCCTTGAGTTGAAAATTGAGAGAGTACTTTAACAGCCACTTGTTTAGAACCATTTACAAAACCATGATACACCATGCCAAATCCTCCTTTTCCCAAAAAGTATTGGAAGTTATTTGTCATTTTAATGACCTCTGAATATGTAAACATTCTCCTTTTAATCTCATTGAACGGTTCGTGTGAACTAGCATTTGTAATGTTCAGCATTGCCGGCATACTTGATGGTAATCGTTGAGCTGTGTATACATATAAGAGAAACATTAGGAGTTGTAAACAAGAGTGCTTTATTGTCTAGGTGAGAGTTACCTTGCATAGTAGTGTACTGATTTTTCTTTCTGAGAACAAGAACAAGAACAAGAACAAGAACCAAAACGGTAATGAGAATGATCACAGAAGCCGCAGTTGCAACAATTACCACCGGAAAGTCCTTGCTATGTGGTTTTGTGCATGACTTTGTCTGACAAAGCCTTGGGTTTCCATGGAGACTACAAGACAACGAAGGTTTACAGTTTAGAGCTTAGGTTTTAAGGAAGCTCAAGTTATCTCATATGGAAAAAGGATTTGATAGTGTGAATAATTCTTACAGTAGCTCTATTCCTTTACTCTGAAGAGATTGAGGTATCGAGCCATTGAGATCGTTCCCGCTTAAGTTTCTGTGAAAATGAAGAATCCTTTACATATGAAACGTTACATCATCAAAGCATGTGGAAAAACACTTACATGAACAACAACGGTTTTATGTTGCCTAGAAATTCCGGAACTTCTCCGGTCAATTTATTATTCGACAAGTCCCTAAAATTTGCATTACAAAACAAAAAAAAAAAGGTAGATTAATCTTCAATTTAATTATTATCCATATATCAACAGGTTTTTGTCTTCAACATTCAGTGAACATACTTACAGTGTTTCAAGGTGCGTAAGGTTTTGGATGGCAGCTGCTATGGTTCCAGTTAAACCAATAGAAGACAAGTTCCTGGTGATAAGTTAAAAGTCACATTTAGAGGGTCAATAATCATATGATTAGTAACAGGTTTTGAAGAATGTGTGTGCAATAGCGAAGTTTAGGACTTACAAAGAGGTAACTGTTGGTGGTCTGGAGATAGATGTGTTACTGCAGGTTAAACCATCCCACATAAGGTGTTGAGGGACACATGGATCACCTTGCCAGTTGATCCTAATCAATCTATAGGTGTCTTGGATACCTTTTAAAGCAACCACTGACATACAAATAAGTTAAAGTCAAGACCGGTTTTGGACACATCCCACTAAAACACTGATCATAACTCTAAATAATCTATTCACAAACTGTTTAAAAAAATTATAAAAAGTTTTTTATTAAATGTCAATGGCCCCCCAAAATCTTAGCTGGCCGTATCTAAGGCTAATACAAGTGGGTTGTGTT
Source organism: Moricandia arvensis (assembly GCA_905132765.1). Classification (NCBI taxonomy): domain Eukaryota; kingdom Viridiplantae; phylum Streptophyta; class Magnoliopsida; order Brassicales; family Brassicaceae; genus Moricandia; species Moricandia arvensis. Next base: position 1,637 of record CAJHQP010003471.1, read on the forward strand.
TAACTATGACTTGTTCAAACATACAAAAAAACGTACCTTCATTTTCATTTGTTTCGGGCTGCATAAACTGGATGACTCTATAGATTTCATAAGCGTTAAGTAGAGGTGGAAGAGTAGATCTGTTGGTTCTTCTCAGTTGCAAACTGCATTTCTCTCCTTCACACGTCCTCGGGTACTGGCTTTGGATAGTTCTTATTTCAAACTTTTTTGGAATTACCGGGTCAGCAAACAAATTATCATTCAAGAACACGGAAAATTCCCTGGTTTCATTGGCCTGCAAGTCTTGGATCTCTGCAAAGTGTAAATACACGTAGAACTGGTCACTCGGATTTTCTGGAGTCCACTCAATCGTCAATGGCAGACTAGCATTAGTCGGCGTGGCAGCATTTTGTCCCACGGCCTTTGGTAGATTGTAACTTCCACCATTCGAAACATCGCTAGTGGTGGATATGTAGGTCAACCACGACAGAGAACGCGGAAACCATTGCCGATCATATGCATCGTCCGGGTACCTAAGGGTGGGCACGATATTCATTAGTACCTAAATAAGATTGTTACCATCATTTTGTTCGCCTGGGCTGGATAGAATCTCATCAAACTGAAATATTTCAAAATCATGAACATCACGTGTTTCATTTTCTTTATTAATTTGTAGAGGATTATTTTCTTTAGGAAAACAGAGCCTCACTAAAAAAACAGCATTATTAGAAGACAAAGAACGAAAACAGCTCGAATCGAACATGGAATCGATCAAGATGAAGCGGAAGAGAAGAGCAAGTGCTCTTATTCAAATCAAAACGAATAAAAAACATAAACATATTTTTAAATATATATTTTTTAGCCATACTCCAAAAGGCTAGTACATTAGTCAATGACCTTTTAAAGCACCCCAATGGAAAGTTGAAGGTTCTCAATGTTAGAATTGATGATTTATGAAGAGAAAGAGTATGAACACTCAAGAACAAATAAGAACAAATAGTTTGTGTGACAAGAGACTAAGAAGGAGAGAAACTTATTTCCTTATTCAAAATGTGTTACAAACAAGGTTAATTTATAGACATTGAAATGTATAAGCAACAAGAGAGAAAAAAAATAAACAAAGGTAAGTGGAGTTGAGTGGCAAGGTGAGTGGAGTTGAGTGGAAACTTAGTGCTTGATAGTGCTTGCCTAACTTCTCCACTTGCATTTGAGTGCTTGATAGTGCTTGCCTAACTTCTCATATTTTCTTTATGTCAACACTCCCCCTCAAGCTTGACAGTAGTGAGTGTCAAGCTTGGAAAGCCATGAAGTATTCCCTCATTAAAACCTTTACTTGGAAAAAACCACTTGGGATAAAAACCAAACAAAGGAAAAAGAGTAGAACACTCCACGGTGAGGGGATCATTGACATGGAAGATTTATGAGTCCTAGTCTCGGAAGAATGGACTCACAAACTTTGCTGCTGGCCGCTTTGGTGAAGATGTCAGCCAGCTGATCCTCACTTCTTGTGTAGCATGGGAGGATTATTTGTTGCTCTACTGCCTGTCTCACCTTATGGCAGTCCACTTCTATATGTTTTGTCCTCTCATGGAAGACTGAGTTGGAAGCAATGTGTATTGCGGCTTGGTTGTCACAATGCATGGTTATGGGAGTGGTGATCTCAATCCCCAAGTCGCCTAGAAGCCCCTTTATCCAGATAAGCTCACTGGTTAGCTTCCTCATTGATCTGTATTCTGCTTCAGCACTCGAGCAAGACACTACCTTCTGTTTCTTGCTTTTCCATGTAACCAAGTTACCTCCAATGAAAGTACAATAGCCGGTAGTTGATCTTCTGTCAACTCTGTCTCCAGCCCAATCTGCATCACAATATCCTATAACCTCCGTGTTTTTGTTGCAAGCCATCCATACACCTTGACCCGGAGCTTCTCTTAAGTATCTTAGGATCCTCTCCACCATCTTCCAGTGATGAACCTTGGGATTTTGCATGTGCTGGCTTACTTGATTAACTGCAAAGCACACATCTGGCCGGGTGATAGTTAGATATATCAGCTTTCCAACCATCCTTCTATACTGCTTGACATCATCAAATGGAGTATCTTCATACTCCCCCTCTCGCAGTACCTTGTAGCCTTCTTCAAGTGGTGTCTTGGCTTGTCTTCCTCCAAGATTTCCTGCCTCTTTTAGAATATCCAGAGTATACTTTCTTTGAGACATGAACAATCCCTCTTTTGATCTGCACATCTCAATGCCGAGGAAATACTTTAGTTCTCCTAGATCTTTGATGTCAAATGCAGCCTTGAGGAATGTCTTCGTTGAACTGATCCCCTCCTTGTCACTACCAGTGATGATGATGTCATCCACATAGACTAGAATTACCACAATCCCTTGCTTGCTGGTGAAAGTGAAGAGTGTGTGATCCGCTTGAGACTTCACAAATCCTCTTCCATTCAATGTAGTGCTTAGCTTGTGGTACCAAGCTCTTGGTGATTGCTTCAAGCCATAGATCGCCTTTCTGAGTCTAAGGACATTCCCTGGTTTCACCATGTCTTCCATCCCCGGAGGTAGTCTCATATACACTTCATCTTCTAGTTCACCTTGTAGGAAGGCATTCTTCACATCCATTTGCCAAAGATCCCATTCTAGGTTCACTGCCAATGAGAGGAGAATCCGGATTGTATGAAGCTTGGCCACTGGTGCAAAGGTGTCTAGATAGTCTTCTCCATACACTTGTGTGTATCCTCTTGCCACCAGTCTGGTCTTCTTTCTTTCTGGCTTCCCATTTGCAAGGTACTTGATGGTATGTAAGAGTCTGCTGGTCACGGCTTTCTTCCCTTTTGGAAGTTCTGTCTCATACCAGGTGTTGTTCCTCTCCATGGCCCCCATTTCATCATCCACCGATTTCCTCCATTCATCATCTTCCATAGCTTCTGCATATGTTCTTGGTATCCATTCCAGGTCCAATGAACTCATAAAGACTTGATGTTCTTCTGGATAGTGAGAAAGCGAGCATACTGCACTCACTGGATGTGCCACAGCTTTAGCATTGAAGTAGACTTTAGGTTTCCTGATTCTTGTGCTTCTTCGTAAGGGCTGTATCTGATCAGGTGCTGCCTCATTTGTTTCTTCTGGAACTTGATCTTGAGTCTCAGGAACTGATTCTGATTTGGTCTCATCCTGATCATGAGCTTCTTGTTGATTCCCCCCTTCAGGGTCAGGATGGGCAATTTCTTCATTTTCATTAATCACATCTTCTTCAACTACAGCTTCTGGAACAGGTGCAGTAGCTTCAGGGATATTCCTTCTTGTTTCTTGAGTTGCTGGAGACATGTCAATGCCGAAGTTCTCCAAAATGATTCTGAGGTTTGTGGCTCTTTCTGATTGTGGTAAGTCCCTCAGATCATCCCAATTCTTCTCCTCATAATATCCCTTTGTTTCCACAAACTTCACATCCCTTGATATTAAAACTTTTCCGGCTACTGGATCATAGCACTTATACCCCTTTTGTGTTGGAGAGTAGCCAATGAACATCGCTTTTGTGCTCCTGGCATCCAGTTTGTTTCTCTGCTCCCCTGGTATCAGCACAAAGCAGAGACATCCAAACACCCGTAAGTGGTCCAAAGCCGGCTTGGTCTGGTTAAGGACTTCAAACGGTGATAGATCTTTGAGGACTTGAGTTGGAGTCCTATTGATCAGATAAGTAGCAGCCACCACCGCATCACTCCAGAATCTTTTTGGAGCGTTGGTGTGGAACATCATTGATCTGGCTACCTCCATCAGGTGTCTGTTCTTCCTTTCAGCAACTCCGTTTTGTTGAGGAGTATATGGACAGTTTGTTTGATGAATAATTCCATGTTGAGCCAGGTACTGTTTGAATGCATGACTTGTGTATTCTCCACCATTGTCTGATCTGAGGATCTTCATCTTGGCATTGAAGTGGTTGGAGACATGAGCTTGGAAATTCTTGAAGGCGTCTAGCACCCTATCCTTGGACTGAATCAGTGTCAACCAGGTGTATTTGGATTTTTCATCAATGAAGGTGACAAAGTATTTGTGATTCTCCCTTGACACACATGGAGCCGTCCATACATCAGAGTGAACCAAGTCGAAGCATCTCTCATAGGTGGTGCCAGACCGTGGAAAGACTGTCCTACAATGCTTCCCCAATATGCAGGCTTCACATTCTTCATTCTTAGACACCACCTCCGGGAATATCAGGTTTAGAGCTCTTGTATGGGGATGTCCCAATCTGGCATGCCATATTGTGTTCTCAGCGCCATTAACGGTGCTAGCCAGGCAATGAGGCATAGATGATTCCGGCCACCATATTCCTCTCAAGATGATACATCTGCTGATGGTTGTGCCCTTTTCCAATGATCTTTCCTGTCTTCAGGTCTTGAAACTCAACTTCATCTGGTCTGAACACAACTTGGCAGCCCAAATCAACCGTAGCCCTTCTTACTGATAACAAGTTAGATGAAAATCCAGGCATATACAAGGCAGTAGATTCCTTATCAAACACTCTAAGGTTCCCTATCCCTTCTATTTTCACCTTATCACCATTTGCTATGACTACATTCCCTACGGCAGGCTGGATATTACTAATCAAGTTCCTATCACAAATCATGTGATGGCTTGCTCCTGAATCTATTATGATATGTTTAGAGTCAAGAGAATGTGTACCAGCCTTCTTGGAAGCAATGAGAGCCAAGACAGTGCTCCAGATAAAGGAATTGGCGTCTTTTCTGGTCACAAAACCATCAGATGAGGTCGTACCAGCTTGATTTCTCCACATGTCTTCAGTTGAATCACTCATGTGAGCAGAATACATGGTTCTCCCTTGAATTGCTTGCTGCTCCTTGGGTTTACATTTATCCGGCTGGCTTTTGAGAGGATCACCATCATCTAGGCATGGAATCTTTCTTCCAGTAAAGAAATTATGTATCAGTGTGTTGAATGATGAGTCTAGGTGTAGGAGAAAGCTGAGGAACCGGTCGTTCTCATAGATGGTTTGGAGACTCTCCCATAAACACCCATAAGCGGTTTGAAGACTCTCCCAAAGTCTCTTGGCGGTTTTGATGTGAGAATTGATCTTCATGATTGGTTTTGACAAGGAGTTACATATGAGAGCCAGAGCTTGCTGGTCTTCTTGAACCCATTGGTTGTGGTTGTTCACGTATCTATCTTCTTCAGCCATCCTCTTTGAAGTTCCAGCCTTCATGATATGGCTGTCCCAAAGTCCATGACATCCCAAGGTGATTCTGGCCACTCTTGACCATGATAGATAATTAGGACCCTCAAGGGTCACGGAAATTATGTTTTTCTTCTCCATTTTTATGATTTGCGGAATGAGAATAACATAAAAGCTTTGCTGAATGAAAAGAGAAAGATAGAAAAGGTTTGCGGAATGAAGTAGGAGCTTAAAGCTCTGATACCATGTTAGAATTGATGATTTATGAAGAGAAAGAGTATGAACACTCAAGAACACTCAAGAACAAATAAGAACAAATAGTTTGTGTGACAAGAGACTAAGAAGGAGAGAAACTTATTTCCTTATTCAAAATGTGTTACAAACAAGGTTAATTTATAGACATTGAAATGTATAAGCAACAAGAGAGAAAAAAAATAAACAAAGGTAAGTGGAGTTGAGTGGCAAGGTGAGTGGAGTTGAGTGGAAACTTAGTGCTTGATAGTGCTTGCCTAACTTCTCCACTTGCATTTGAGTGCTTGATAGTGCTTGCCTAACTTCTCATATTTTCTTTATGTCAACACTCAAAACATATATATATATATTAGTATTTATTTTTGAAGTTATTAACTTTACGAAAAATTTAATCTAAAATATTTTGAGAATCAAGGAGCTAGAATGCACCTAGTAGGGTGTTCTTATATCTCTAGTAAGTAATCAAAGGGTTTTATGACTTTATCCAACATTGAAATCTATGTAATATGCAAACTGAGTCGAATAGGATAATTGATTATTTGGATGAAACGGATCGGATCAAAAATACTTTTAAAATCCGGACATTTGAGCCGTCCATACTTCTATTTTGAACCTTGAACCTCTAGACAATAAAAATAAAAAGTTGGTTTGAAGGTAGGTTACCTTATGTAATTTTTATTTTCTGACTTGGTGTAATATATTCGCCTAGTCAGCTTGAGGGAACCAAACTGAGTGATATAAGAATCGTTTCCCAACGGCCGTAATTCCAGAGAGGATATAAACGGTGTAGTTTCCCCATTCTTAACAAGACAAATCTGCAGCGAGTCTGATGTTGGGACGTGTAAGATCTCTTCACTTGTACTCTCTACGTCTTGCATATCCACCGTGGCCCATTGATTTGGTCCAAGATACAGATCAAACTTGGGTTTAATGTTACGACTATCATAGTTTCCGTATCTGAACCAAGCCTTGATCAAATACTTCCTTCCCTTCTCAACGGTTAGATTGTAGCAGTTACGTGTTCCTTCTGGAAAAAATCTCAGCGTCATGTATGGCTTCAAAGTATCCTGTTGATTTGTTTGGGATTGGAGTGTAGCAATTTCTCCGCTTTGAATAAACTTTGCGTCCGAAGAGAACTGCAATCCGGTATCAGACTGACGGTAAGGAGATGGTTCACTGGCAGGTAGTCCGCAGTCCAAATTAATAAACCCTGTAAACATATTTGATTGTTAACAGAGAGAACTGGTTATAAGCACATACATGTAGACCAAAGAAGGTGAAGAAGAAGAAGAATACCTTGTTGGGTCTGTGCTTGAACAAGATGAATGACGCCTAGCACCAACAAAAGCTTAAGAAATATCTCCATAGTCATTAGTCACCTACTTCTCCAGGAAAAAAAAATACCGCAACTATGTTGATGATGAGCGATAATATATAAGAAAAAAACAAAGCTAGAAATTAGAAGTTTACAAATAAAAGACTTTGTCAATTCGACGGGTTTTGGGGTGCATGCAACTCTGCCATGCAAGACTTTGACGAATAAGATAACTAAAGAGGATACCAATGCTCGAATAACATTATCAAGAACAATAGAGCAAGGCACAACTTGATCTTGGTATTACCTTCCAAGAATCTTCACGGAAGAAACTATTGGCTTTTAGGGCATTTTAATGCATGTCACTTAGTATGGGATATTTAGTTTCGCTAAAAAATAATTTTTAAATTTTAACTAAAAAAATCTCTAAAATAAAAGACATAAGGGCATGTTTATTGCAGGGTTCTTAGGTGGGGTTCTTAACTTTTGTTAAGAGTCGGTTCTTAGTTTTTAACTAAGAAAAACTAAGAGTCGGCTCTTAAATAAGAGTTTTAAGAGCCGGTTCTTAGCCGTAAAGTAAAAAAAAAAAAAAAAAACGAAAAATCAAAAGTTAAGAACCCCACTTAAGAACCCCGCATTGAACATGGCCTAAGAACATGTCCAACAATGGATTCTCGGTTCTCACCCATTAGAGCATGCGCAATGGTTGTAGAATTAAAGAGTCTCTTGACAAATTTATTAATAAAGAAAAGAAAAGTATGTGAGAGAAGGTAGAAGTAGAGAGAATCGATTCGTGTTGAAGAATCGTTCTCTGAACCGGAAGAGACTTTAATGACAAATGTCATTATTTCATTAGTTTACTTTGTTTTAAAACATTAAAATTAAATTACATAATGAAATCACTTAGAAATATTAATATAATAATGGGAAGATACTCTTTTACATATATTGTTCACTAATGATGCTCTTAGTATCTAAAAAAATAATAATATAAAAAGAAAAAGTAGAGGAAAGAGAGAGACATGTATCTCAAATGAGAGTTTTCCAGAACCTTCGTAGAACTCCCGTTGATTATATGTCTTTGTTTGATTGGTTACATTTTATGTTTTGATTAAAATTAAATTATTTTACAAATGTGTAATAAAATAATAATATCTAATGTTTAAGAACTTCTTAAAAATCTCGCCATTGAGGTTGCTCTAAGAAACATATTTTATCCGAAAAATATAAAAAAACCAGTCAAATCAAGTTAAAAACATATTTAATCATCTTTAAGAGACCGGGTTAAACATAGCCTTAACGCTACTTTTTATCATTTTTTTGTATGATTAAAAGGTTATTGACTAATGACTAAGTTCAGTAGAGATTGTTTTTTATCTTTCAAAGTTTCATTTTTCTAAATCCATAAAATATATAAGCAAAAATACAAAACATAAAAAAAAGAGACTTTTGGTAAGTCAATGTTTTTCCTAGTACTGGCCCATGCAAGACGTAAGATGAACAATAAGAGGATATTATGCTCCACCGTCACTATCAGAAAAATGGCTACAATAGCCACCAGATTTAGCACCATAACGCACGTAGAAAATGCGTGTATGATATGGTAAATCTGATTTTACAACTGTTTTGTAATGTTTATAGTTATTTATTTACAAACAAAACACACACATATATATACACACATAATTATACGTCTTAATAGTTACTTTTAACTATAAGAAAACATAAATAACACATAAGACTAGCTTTTTTGGTTTTGAACTTGAACAATATGAATCATGGCGATGAGCACCAACAAAAGCCTATGAGACATATCCATTCTTTAGTCGTGTCTCACTAATTTGCGAATCTCCCAAGTTTAGTTAAGCTGATCACAACCATATCCTTGTTCTTTAGTTTTCTAGAAAAAGAAGAGCGCTTTGCCATCAGTAGGACCCGGTGCTGAGAAATTTTCCCCAGCGATCAACAGGCGGTGGGAACGCAGTCGCAAAGCCTCTCCTCGCGCTTAGAACTTGTAATCACAAAACAGTGAACTAGAAACTTGTTTGGCCATTGGGTTTTGTCCATTCTTACTATGATGATCTAGGGGTCTCACCAAGTTCATAATAGTCATTCACTTGGCAATTTGCATTAAAAATAGTGAAACACTATTAGAGACCAAGTTTCCTACATTTATAGTTAGAATTTAGAAGTGATTATAATTAATATACAAGATAGATGAATTAATTTATTTATTATCAATTTGTTTTAAATTAGGAATTCATCTCAATATTATTAGGAAATCAATGAAACGAATGAGTTAATGCATTTTCAACATGAAAGACAAGAAAAAGATAAAATAATATTCTAACATTATCAAAATTCAAAAGAAAACATATGTTAATTGGTCATACAATAGGCAAACTTGTTATTCACAAGAACATTCCAATTGATCTTAGGTGTTACTTATAGTCATCGCCGACAAAAAAAAAACTTAGTCATTATTCTAATTTCTATGTAATAGACTAAGAATGAGTTATAACTGGTCAGTGACTTGAATTGGTCTATTGTCGAGTAAACCTTTGATTTGAGAACACGATCGACGACTGGAGTGGAGTGATGGAAACTTAACCGCAGGAGACTCGCGTTTCAAACGCAACGATATAACATTTGTAACTAACGGGAATGGCTTATATTGGGCCGGTTCTGTACGGCCCAATAGATTATTTTTATCATCCAAAAACGTTTCGGATCCGATAACAATGACCTATCAATCATTTGTCGTGACTTTCCATCGTCAAAGCGGTCATCTGAAACCTACGTTTAGAGAGAGAAGAGAGATGAGGTTGTTTGATCCATGGCCAGTGTTCTTCAAGAGGGAGTGGAAACGTTGTTGGCCGTTTCTCACCGGATTCGCCGTAACCGGCGTCCTCATCACCAAGCTCACCGCTGGATTCACTGGTAAACTCTTTTCAGATCTGACCGATTCTTCTATAGAAATGATAGAACCAATCCTTACTCGATCCATATCTTCCAAAATCAGATCGGATATAATCGAGTGTTAGTGTTATGTAATGTGAGTCTCGTGGTTGTGGAATCCCTAATTTATATAAATCCGTTGATTGATTTGCAGAGGAAGACGCCAAGAACTCGAAGTTCGTCCAGCAACACAGGCGGTAAGTGTCTTACTCTTTCTATCAATCACTAGCATCGCATTTCAGATTTTTTGAATGTTCTAATGTTTCATCTGCCATTTGGGATTTGAATTCAGAAATTGAATGTGCATATGTTAATTAAATTGCATTACTATTAGCTTTAATGTGTGTTAACTAACGTTTCTCTTAAATCACAATGCCTAGTGTTTGGTTTCTCTGTATCTTTTTCTTGAAGCATTTGTGTTCTGTATATGGTATTGCTTCATGTATTACAAGCTATTCAGTCACATTTAAGCACTCATCCTCTAAACCCTGTTACTCTGACAAAACAGTCCCAATTTGAATCCTTGATTGATTTGGTTCTGATATGTATATGCACTGACACTAACCATCCTCTGCACCTGTTCATGATTGTTTTCAGGTGATCTACTCAATTGAAATCTATTGCGAGAGTGCTTGCTTCAGACTTATTCTAATAAACATAAAAGGGAGAATCCTACATACTTTTTGTTCATCTCTCGTTTCCTTTTCATCTTTTGTCTTTTCACAACTCTCGAAACAGTGCAAGTTTGAAATGGATTGATTCCTCTTTTTTTTTGTTATGTTGAATCGAAAGCAGATGGCTTACCATCATTATTCACAAATCTCATTACAAGAGTTTATAAAGTAAACTACACAACCTAACTACTTTCAGCATATATCGTAGCCCTAATCAAACCTGCAGGCATTGTGACAAATCTAACGAAGCGAATTCAAGAATGCACCAATGTTGAGTCCACGGAAGAGATCAACAAAGGGCATGAGCTTATTCGCCAAACCCCAAAACAAATCCATCCTACGCCTCTCCCGCATCACCCTCAGTGCCTTCAACACCACGTAATTCCCGTAACTATTCTGCGCAAGCCTCACCAAACTCTCTGCATCACACTGCAGCAACTCCCCCACCGCCATAACCGCCGCCTGCGTATCCAAAAACTTCTCCACGACAAAGCTTCCTAACTTGTTAGACGAGAGGTTAACGCAATGGCCACTAAGGCGATCTGCAAAGGTACGCGTGCAACTAAAGTCATTCAGTTGTAGCACGTGTTGGACCACGTGGTTCCCATGAGCATGGCAGCTTAAGTAGAGAGCGTTATCCGCGACTATGTGCAAGAGCTGGTCTCTGTAGTAAAAATGGCCCAAGGCGCACCAGTCGTCTATGATTTGTTTCAGCACGATGTAGCCGTGTCGGTTACACGCCAGGTTAAACGCGTGGTGGAGAACGTAGTCGTACATTGCTGCTCTCTTCTCATCGCTGAAAACTCGCATCCCTTCCCTCGCAACGCGGGACGCCTCATGGTGGGTCATGATGTGGAAGAAGCGGTGCAAGATAGCGTTACAGAAGTAGCTGTCCACGTCGTCTGTTTGTCCGAGTAGCTCCTGTATGCGGTTGGAGCCGTTTTCGTTTCTTGCCATCGCCAAGAAACAATCGAGATCTGACGTCAGAAAGAAGGCCACTATCAAAAGCTCGCTTCTTGAGACCACCTCTCTAAACTGAGCCGCACCGCCGTCTTCTTCGCTGCTAGTCATGAGGTTGAACAACGACTGCATACACGTGTCCCTTTCTTGAGGGGTTAAGGAGGCGGAGGAGCGAATTGAGTTGAGTAAAGATTGATTCTCTTCAGTAAGATTGACTCTGTTTGGTTCGGTGAGTCTTGGAGGAGGGATATTCGCAGTGGGGATTTCACGTGGAGGAGGAGGAACCACCGGAGACTCTTGTTCGATGGATGCTCCTGCGGCGGTAAGACGGAGATCGCCGCCGTTTGCCATTATATACGTTAACTCTTTGCTCTTTTGTCTTGAAAGGATAAAGGGTTTTGGTTGAGTGATTGTAGAGATTGAGATATGTGGAGTGATGAATGATGATGCCTATTTATATTAGTACGTAAATACATGCATATATATGATGGCGACGTTGCTGGAGTATTCTTTTCTGTTTCATTATTTTTTTTTATAATTATAATTAGGTTATCGTTTTTAATGTTAGGTTATATTGTTAGTACTTTGCAAAACTTCACTCATCTCCCTCCCCCTTTATAATTTACGTTAGGAGACATGCATTGCAGGCCTAAGAGCATCCCCATCAGTGAACCTGATGGGGAGAGGTTTATAGGAAAAAAAAATATATTTTTTTTTTTTACTTTTTCGAAAAAAAAAAAAATTGGCGAATCACAGCCCGCCACGTGGCAAACCCGTGACGAACCGGGTTCACCACGACGAACCCACGCGCGCCGGATTCATCACTGTTCCTCTCGAAAAACGTGTGAACTCTCCCTTAGATCCCCTAATGGGGATGCTCTGATGTATCTGTATCTGTTTGGTGAGACAGTTCTGTTTATATGGTAATGCGTTATGCATTTTAAGCCATTCATTCAGATTTAGCTAGATGTGCTTTTGATGAGGCATATCCTCTATACCCAGTTACTCTGACAAAAGAAGTCTCAATTTTGAATCCCTGATTGATTTTGGGTTGCACAGGTTTCACTAAACACTAACCATCCTTTGCAAGCTTGTTCATGATTATTTTCAAACTTATTCTAATAATTATAAAAGAGAGGTTCCTACATACTTGTCTTGGATCTCTTGTTACTATCATTAGGGACAAAGCCCATTACAAGAGTTAATAAAGCAAACTATAGAATCTGACAACTTTCAGCATATATATATATCGTAGCAAGCAATAGAATCTGCAGAGACCAAGCTAACTGTAAAGCGAGTCCAGGAATGCTCCAATGCTGTATCCACGCAAGAGATGAACAAAGGGCATGAGCTTATTCACCAAACACCAAAACAAATAACTATTCCTCCCCTGCATCACTCTCAGTGCCTTCCCCACCACGAAACTCCCGAACTTACTCTTTGCCAACGTCACCAAGCTATCTCCATGACACCACAAAAACTCTCCCACCACAACTTCTCCCGCCTCCTCACTATCCAAAAGCTTCTGCACTACGTAGTTTCCCCACTTCGTAAACGAGAGGCCAAAGCAATGGCCACTGAGGCTAACTGCCACGTTATGAGTGGCACGCAAGCGGCAAGTCATACAACCTAAGCACGTGTTGGACCACGTAGTTCCCATGAGCATGGTAGCTTAAGCGGACAGCGTTCTGCGCCACTATGTACAAGAGCTGGTCTCTGTAGATAACATTCCCCAAGGCGCACCAGTCGTTTATGATTTGTTTCAGCACGATGAAGCCGTTTCGGTCACACGCCAGGTTAACCGCGTGGTGGAAAACGTAGTCGTACATTGCTGCTTTCCTCGTCTGCTTGAAAACTCGCATCCCTTGCATCCCAACGCAGGAAGCTTGCAAGTCGGTCATGATGTGGAAGAAGCGGCGCAAGATAGCGTTGATGAAGAAGCTGTCCACGTCATCTGATTTTCCGAGTAGCTCCAGTATGCGGTCGGAGCCATTCTTGTTTCTTGCCAACTCCAAGAAACGGTCGAGATCTGACGTCAGCAACAAGGCCATATTCCGAAGATCGCTCCCGCCTTCATCTAGTCTTGAGACCACCTCTCTATACCGAGCCTCGCCGTCTTCTTCGTTGCTAGTCATTAAGCTGGACAACGACTGCATACACGTGTCCCTTTCTTGAGGGGTTAAGGAGGCGGAGGAGCGAATTGAGTTGAGTAAAGATTGATTCTCTTCAGTAAGGTTGACTCTATTTGGAGGAGGGATATTGGCGGTGGGGATTTCACGTGGAGGAGGAGGAACCACCGTGGACTCTTGTTCGATGGATGCTCCTGCGGCGGTAAAACGGGGATCGCCGCCGTTTGCCATTATATACGTTAACTCTTTGCTCTTTGTCTAGGAAAAATAAAGGGTTTAGACAGGATGGGTCCTGTGGCGGGTCCCACCACTTTTGTTAAGTACCGGTCCTAAGAGCATCATTATTAGTGAGACTCAATTTGAATCCTTAAAATTAATTAATGTTAATTTAATAATTTGAGACTCATGTAAGGACTTTTCTTAATTTGTTGAATATTGGTAGGACTTGCTCTAAAGTCCTTAACAAATTTTGTTGATTATTTTTATTAATCAATAATGACATATATAAAATAAAAGTTTTAAATAATACATATAAAAAGGAAATTAAATTATAATTGAAAACATAAGAAAATTTCAAAGGTACAAGAAAAAAAACATTACAAACATCATAATAAATAAAAGCAAACAAACATTTTATTCAATTCAAATAAACTTATAAAATTACATGTTATCTTGAAGATGTCCGAATTTAGCCCATATGTTTTCAATCAAATCATTTTTTAAATTCTGATGGACTTGTCTATTCCGAATGCTCGTTCGACGATTGATTGTATTACCGAGATTTGAAGGCATTCCGAATGCTCCGTCGTCACAGACCGTAGATCGTGAGGGACAATAGATCGACGGATAGGTTCTTCAATCGGGGACGAAGATCGTTTCACCCTCTATCGTCGCCTCTATCACCGTCTACGGAGTTTCGAGAGAGAGAGAGTTGTGTGACGAAACTGAAAAAGATTACTCTCCTCCAAAACAATCTCCAATCACCGCTTGACACCTGTGAGAAGGACCAGCCCAGGACCAGCCCAAAAACTTCTTATTTTGGGACTTTCGAACACAATAAGGATCCCCATATTTTCTTTTTCATTTTCTTTTTGGGCTGAAATTAGTAAGGACCCATGTAAGGACCTGCAATACTGATGCTCTAAAAACCCCAAATTAATGAGCGGTCCTTACACTGTTTCGTGGGTCCCACTGACACGTGACGACCCATGATTGGTTGATTTTTAATTTTTTTTTTAAAAAAAAAATCCAAAAAAAAAAAAAAAAAGTTAAGGACCCCATGGAGATGCTTAGGTAGTCTGATTGTAGAGAATGAGAAAGTGTTGAGACACGTGGAGTGATAATGCCTATTTATATGAGTACGTAAATACATATACATTGGCGACGTTGCTGGAGTATTCTTTTCATTTTCATAGAATCTAGTTTTATCATTGTGATTTCCTATTTAATGTTAGGTTATATTGTTACTACTGTGAAAATCTTCACTCATCTCCCTCTCCCTTTATAGTTCACGTTAGGAGACATGCATGCACCACTACTGAGTTTTTTTAAGTTACTCTTCTACTAGATTGATTACTAAGTAAACAACCCGTGCAATATAAAATCAATTTATAAAATCACATAAGTCATATTTTATATAAAAAACTGTTTTGAAACTTCTTTATGATTGATTTAGAAGATTATTAATTTTATTTTGCCAAAAAATATTTTAAGAATAATTTTTTTCAAATAGTCAAATCGTAGATATTTTCACAAAAAAATTCAAGAAGAAAAATGATCAAAAACAAGTTTATTAAAAAGAAAAATGTTCAATACTACCATTTCCTTTAGATTATAAATATAAATAAATAAAAAAATAAAAATAAATGTATAGTTTTGAATTATATATTTTCAAATTCGATTTTTTATATATTTATTTTATTGAAAATTTTCTTTTTGAAACTGGAAAATGCTTTTTGAAGCTATTTGAAAAAACATTTTGATTTTTTTATATTTAGTTATTTATTTTTTTAAAAGTTTAAATCCTACTCCTTAATTATAAACCCTAAATATAAATTAGTTAACCCTTTGGATACAATTGTATATTTACCCCTTTAAATGAAATATTTTGATCATTTTGATATTTGGAAGTTATATTTATGATAAAAACTTTTTAGTGTGATCCTAGAAAATTTCTCTTAATTTAATAAGTTTCATATTAAATAATATTATTTTGTAGTATCTAAACACACAAATAATTATACTTTTAAAAACATTTATTTTATAAATTATTTGAATGTTTTAGTCAAATAATTAAAAGGAAGATAAATATTGTTTGGAACAAGATTAGTATTGTGTTGTTTGAAAACACATTAGTAGTATAATGTTGTTTTCCATAATTATTCTTAATATTTTATTGAATATTAATAACATTTAATGTAACATAATGTATATCTAAAGGTCACGTACAAATAAATGTTTTTGTTTTAATAAGAAAGATCTTCTCGCACGAGCAGGTACGCTTGTTACAGCCTATATGAGATGATACAAACTATGTCCATGCAATTGCAGGTGGATTTGATTGTGTGGACCTCGAACCAGATAACTCAGGGAATGGATTGCTTCTGTCCAGTTTGTACGCCAATGCTGGTTGTTGAAAAGGTGTTGTAAGAATGAAGAAGATGATAAAGAAGAAGTTGAGAAGGTTTCCAGGCATCAGCTGGGTAAGTACTGTTTGGTCCTTCTCGGTTTGATCACCAAATCACTAAAAAATAATGTTCAAGCAAATGGCCGTATCATCCTAGAAATTAGATAAACAATAAGATATTCTTTTCATATAAGTACATCTCTGGCAAAGAAACATTTTAGATAGACTTATTAGAAAAAAGACAAAGTAAGCCTTTAGTATTTGTCCCGATCACAACAGTCCTTCCACACAATTGATAAAGTTTTTAAAGCCTCAATGGATCAGATCTGAAGTTTCCATCTGTCTCCCTGAGCTTCTTCCATTTGCAAACTGAAGAAAGAATGGGTGAAAAACAAGTGAAGAGAAGGATAGTGTTGGTTCCAGTACCAGCACAAGGTCATGTCACTCCTATTATGCAACTCGGGAAAGCTCTTCACTCCAAAGGCTTCTCCATCACTGTTATTCAGACACATTATAACCGAGTTAGCTCTTCCCAAGACTTCTCTGATTTTCAGTTTCTCACCATCCCAGGTACTTTAACTGACTCTGATCTTAAAACCCTCGGAGCACTCCAGTTTCTGATGAAGCTCAATCAAATCTGCGAGGCAAGCTTCAAGCACTGTTTAGGCCAACTATTGCAAGAACAAGGCAGCCATGATGATATTGCTTGCGTCATCTTGTTAAGATCGAAGATCGTATACACTTGAAAACCTTGTATATTGAATCGAGAGTTACAACGATGGAGGATTCTATCACCTGAATCCTCCACTACTCTATCACCTGAGTAGCTCTCAGCTCATTTGCTAAGAATCAATATTCTAAATCTCGATAACCGTCTAACAGAACAATACAAGTATTTATATTCTTCTCCTTTATTCACACGTGTCTTTTATGTGTTATTCATGACTTCAAGCTTCTTTTCTTATTTCTTCTTCACCACCCTCTAACACATTCTTCTTGAGCCTTCTCCTCTCGTAAGTACGTTTGATCCTATCAATACCCCCCTCTTCAAAAACAAGCTTGCCCTCAAGCTTGTAGTTAGGAAACTGTTCTACAAACTCCACCAATGGCATCCAAGAAGTCTCGTGGTCCAACAAATTTGTCCAACGTACCAATAGTTCCACACCTCCATCTTCACGTCTCCGAGATGCCAGGATCTCTTGTGGTTCCAATATCAAATTCTCCACATCTTTACACACCGGTGGGACTGTCTGTGCTAGATGGCCTCTACCAACCGCTGCTTTCAACTGAGAGATATGAAACACAGGGTGAATTTTTGACTCTGCGGGTAAACGTAAACGGTAAGCCACCTTCCCCACACGCTCTGTAATTTCATAAGGACCGAAGTACTTTGCCGCTAACTTCTGACAATAACGCCTCACCACAGTCTGTTGACGAAACGGTTTAAGTTTCAGATATACCCAGTCGCCTACTTCATAGTTCACATTGCGGCGATGTTTATCGGCCTGTGCTTTCATTATTTCCTGAGCCCGCGACAGATGAAGGCGAATTTGCGATAACATCACATCTCGTTCACGCAATGCTGTCTCCAAATCAAAGTTTTGCGTTGAACCTTCCTCAAAACGCAGCAACTTGGGAGGTTCCCTGCCGTAAACCACCTGGAAAGGAGTCGTCTTCAACGCTGTATGATACGATGTGTTATACCAAAGCTCCGACCAGGCTAAGTATTTATACCACGTCTTCGGATGGCCGGAAGCAAAACAACGTAGATACGTCTCCATGCAACGGTTAAGGACCTCAGTTTGTCCATCAGTTTGAGGGTGAAAAGCGGTACTATACTTCAATTTAGTACCCGCCAAACGAAATAAATCCTTCCAAAAACTGCATAAGAAGATTCGATCCCGATCAGATACTATGGTTTTAGGGAATCCGTGAAGACGCACCACTTCTGTCATGAATTTTGAGGCCACATCTACTGCTGTAAACGGGTGTTTGAGGCCAATGAAATGGCCATACTTGCTCAACCTGTCCACTACTACCATAATCACGTTGATCCCCTGAGATGTTGGTAAACCTTCCACAAAATCCATTGAAATATCCTCCCATATATGCAACGGAATGGGTAATGGTTGAAGCAGTCCTGCTGGTGATAATGTGGAATACTTGTGTGTTTGACATACTCCACACTCAGAGACGTATTGTTGCACCGATTTATAAAGTCCCTCCCAATGAAACATTGTCTGAATCCTCTTAACAGTCTTTAAAACCCCCGAGTGCCCGCCCATTTTACCATCATGGCATTCGAATAAAATCAAAGGAATCGAGGTTGATGACTTGGGAATTACCAGACGTTGTTTGTACCATAACTTGTCATCAATTAACTGATAGTGAGGGTTTGATAAGTCCCCTGATCGAGCTAACGAGATCAACCTTTGTAACTCCACATCCTCCGCAATCTCCCTATAGATGTCCTGCAACTGAATAACTGTAGGTACCGTTAATGCGAAGCAGTGTGTCCCCTGTAGTAACAGCTCATTTTTCTCAATCCTTGATAACCCATCTGCTGCCTTATTTTCACAACCTGGCTTGTATACGATGTCAAAATCATAACCTAGCAGCTTGGTTAACCACTTCTGATATTCCATGTTGACTTCTTTCTGCTCCAAAAGGTATTTAAGACTCCGGTGATCTGTATGTACCACAAACCTTCGACCCAATAAGTAGTGTTTCCACTTTAAAACCGCCATAACGACTGCCATCAACTCTCTCTCATATGCTGGTTTCAAGCTCTCTCTTGTTGTTAACCCATGGCTAAAATAAGCTATTGGTCTTTTATCTTGCATCAATACTGCTCCTACTCCAACCCCGGATGCATCTGTCTCAATGATGAACGGCTTTTCAAAATTTGGTAATGCCAACACCGGAGCTGTTATCATTGCTGCTTTCAACGCTTCAAATGCAGTCTGCGCATCGTCTGTCCAAGCAAAACTGTCCTTTTTCAACAACTCTGTTAGTGGACGAGCTATGATTCCATACCCTTTGACGTAATTTCTGTAATACCCTGTGAGGCCTAAGAAACCACGTAGTTGCTTGATTGTTTTCGGTACTGGCCATTCGCGCATACTCTTTGTTTTGCCTGCTTCTGTTGCCACTCCATTCTTAGAGATTATATGTCCCAGATATTCAACTTGAGCTAAACCAAAAGAGCATTTCTTCAGGTTAGCGAATAGTCGTTGGTCTGCTAATATCTCTAATACTGTCCGTACATGCTGCACATGCTCTTCTTCACTGCGGCTGTAGACCAAGACATCATCGAAAAAAACCAAGATGAACACTCTAAGATGAGGTTTGAATATTGAGTTCATTAGGGCCTGAAACGTTGCTGGCGCGTTTGTGAGGCCAAATGGCATTACTAAGAACTCATAATGTCCTTCCACTGTTCTAAATGCTGTCTTTTCAATATCGGCTTCCCTCATCCTGATTTGATGATACCCCGCACGTAAGTCAATTTTTGAAAAGATAGTTGCTCCATGCAGTTCATCTAGCAACTGATCAATCACTGGTATTGGAAACTTGTCTGGTACAGTCACTTTGTTCAATGCCCTGTAGTCTACGCAGAATCGCCACGAGCCATCTTTCTTTTTTACTAGCAGAACCGGGCTTGAAAACGGGCTGGTGCTTACTCTGATTATCCCTGCTGCAAGCATTTCCCCAACCATTTTCTCCATAATTGCCTTCGTTGTGTGTGGGTATCGATAGGGATGCACAGAGATTGCTGACACTCCTGGAAGCAAGTTAATAGAATGATCGCACCCTCGGAAAGGTGGTAGGCCCGAAGGTATGGCAAAAACATGATCAAACTTGTCCAAGAGGGTCTGCAGCTTTCTCGGAATCTCTGGAATGGTGGTTGTTACCTCGCTTGCTGATAATATGAGCTCTCCTCTTCCCCCCATATCAGCATTAAAGATAGGAGACAGTGATTTTAAGGAGAGTGAGGAACAATGCAGGGATGGATCGCCATATATAGTCACTCTATTGCCCTGAAAGACAAATGACATTTCCTGCTTTTTCCAATCCACTTCGCATTTTCCTAACGTCTCTAACCACTGTACACCTAGAATAACATCAACCATTCCCAATTCCAAAGCTATGAATTCGGATGTGAATTCAGTGTCTGCTAAGTTGAATGTTACACGCTTACACACGCCCATGCCATTCACTGTTACTCCATTACCTAGCAGAACGTCGAGACTCTTATCCGCACAAATTTTCAACTTGAGCCTCTGCACCGTACTCGGTGTGATGAAGTTATGGGAAGCTCCACTGTCAATTAATATAATGACTTTTGTATCATTAATCTTCCCATAAAGCTTCGTTGTTTTTGGTGAATGTTTTCCCAAAAACGAGTTGAGAGAAAGTACTCTCATTTCCTTTGCTGGTGTATAGACAATTTGTTCTTCCTCCATATCATCTTCTTCATCCAAAACTTCCATTTCTAATCCGTTCACTACTGTGATAACTCTCAACTCCTTGTTCGGACAGACATGAGCTCGTGTCCATCCTGAAGCTCCACATTTAAAACATATACTATCCTTCCTCATTCTATCCAGCTCCTCCTTGGAATGTTTCATACGCGGTCGTACATCTGTAGTTGGTGTCTTCGTCATAGCTTCTGTTTTGTGAGCAACTGTCATTTGTGATTTCTTATTTTCTGTTTCCCCCCAATATTTCTGTGAGTTATATCCGGAAGAAGACTTCAACGTATTTGTGTTAGATTGATATCTCGTTTCTGTTTTCCTTCCCGAGCTGACAACCTTACAGAATGCACTTGTTTCCATTCGCAACACCGCAGCAATATGATTCTCCAACCCACGTGGCTCCTTCATTCTGATAACTTCTTTCATTTCTTGTGATAAACCGTTGTAGAAGACCTTAATCAAGAAATCATCGTCTAGCCCTGGCACCAGTTCAGATAATTCTTCAAATTCGCTCACGTACTCAGCTATTGATCCGGTCTGTCTGAGAGAAAGCAGACGACTTGCTGGTTCCTCTTCAATCGATTCTGTGAACCGTAATACCAATTTTTCTTTGAATTCTTGCCAACTCTGGAAACCTCTCCTTTTCAACTCCCATCCAAACCACTTCTTGACACCCCCTTCCAGACTTAATGCTACTAACTCCAGTTTTTCTGTATCTTCATACCTTCCAATAGAGAACCATCGTTCCACCTCTGTAATCCACACGTACGGTTGTTTCCCAGAAAACGCCGGCATCGGAATTTTCTTCAACATTGAATCTCTAGTATCCAAATTCATATTGCCAGACCGATAACCTAGCGATTGTTCTTCCCGGTGTCGTTCCCAGTTTCTAGAGTGTACCTGATTTTGTGATGAGGCCGGATGATGTTGTTGTTGTTGAGCTCTTAATGGATCTAGGCGCTCCAGGATCTGTCGTATCGCGTGAAGCTCCTGATTCGCCTTCTCTTGATTAATTTCCACCTCCTTCATTGCTCTATTGAGCCTCACATATCCTCCGCGTAAGAAATCCACCGTCATATCGGATTCCTCTACCTCACACTCCTCGTCGGAACCGGTCACCGGATTCACTTGCCCCAACTTAGCCTTCGACATTGATAGCTTCTCTGATCTCGTAATCGCCGCTTGAACTCGTCGTCTCCGCCGTGGATCTGATTGATTTCCCTCGTTCTCTTCGTGATCTACTCGTAATCGCGATCGTCACTTCCTCGCGTGTTCGAATCAGTTTCACCGCACCAGTTGTTAAGATCGAAGATCGTATACACTTGAAAACCTTGTATATTGAATCGAGAGTTACAACGATGGAGGATTCTATCACCTGAATCCTCCACTACTCTATCACCTGAGTAGCTCTCAGCTCATTTGCTAAGAATCAATATTCTAAATCTCGATAACCGTCTAACAGAACAATACAAGTATTTATATTCTTCTCCTTTATTCACACGTGTCTTTTATGTGTTATTCATGACTTCAAGCTTCTTTTCTTATTTCTTCTTCACCACCCTCTAACACATTCTTCTTGAGCCTTCTCCTCTCGTAAGTACGTTTGATCCTATCACATCTACGATGAGTATATGTACTTCTCTGCAGCTGCACCTAAGGAGTTTCATCTTCCCAGTGTTGTCTTCAGTACTACAAATGCTACTGCCTGTCTGTCGCTTTGTTTTGGCCAAAGTCAACGCTGACAAGTTCTTGATCGACATGAAAGGTACCCAAGATTAACTATAAAAACCTATTTAGATTTGGTGATAACCGGTTCAGATGCTATTCGGTTTGTGAAACTTTGCAGATCCTGAAGTGCAAGACAGTTTGTTTCCAGGGTTGCATCCTCTGAGGTACAAGGACCTACCAACTTCAGCATTTGGGACACTAGAGGATATCATCAAGCTCTGCAGTGAAGCTGTAAACACTCGAACAGCTTCAGCAGTTATCATCAACTCAGCTACCTGTCTAGAGAGCTCATCTTTTTCACGGTTGCAACGAGAACTACAAGTTCCGGTTTATCCCATAGGTCCACTTCACATTGCAGCTTCTGCGCCGTCTAGTTTACTAGAAGAAGACAGAAGCTGCATTGAATGGTTGGACAAGCAGAAACCAAAAACAGTGATTTACATAAGCTTGGGAAGCTTAGGTCTAATGGAAACCAAAGACATGTTGGAGATGGCTAGAGGGTTGAGTAATAGCAACCAACCTTTCTTATGGGTGATCCGACCCGGTTCCATTCCTGCCTCGGAGTGGACAGAGTCCTTACCAGAGGAGTTCAGCAAGCTGGTTTCAGAGAGAGGTTACATTGTGAAGTGGGCACCACAGATGGAAGTTCTAAGACATTCTGCAGTGGGAGGGTTCTGGAGTCACTGTGGATGGAACTCAACTTTAGAGAGCATTGGGGAAGGTGTTCCAATGATCTGCAGGCCTATTACTGGAGATCAGAAAGTTAATGCGAGGTACTTAGAGAGTGTTTGGAGAGTTGGGGTTGAATTAGAAGGAGAGATGGAGAAAGAAACTGTGGAGAGAGTTGTGAGGAGGTTGATAGTTGATGAAGAAGGAGCAGATATGAGGAAGAGAGCTATTGGTTTGAAAGAGAAGCTCGAAGCCTCTGTTAGAAGTGGAGGTTCCTCGTGCACCTCACTAGACAACTTTATCAATACCTTGCAAACTAAGAACTTCATGTATGAATGAGATAGTCTCTGTTCAAAGTCAAAGGTGTAATCTTTATTTTATTTTAGTTTTAAAATGACACTTACGAAAGGGAATACAATACAAGTTGAATTATGTATTTTATCAACTTGGCACCTATATACTTACTTGGACAATGCATATATATATATAAGTTGGTTAATGTAAAGTATTATATCAATTTGGTACCATCAACGTGTAAGAAAATAAAATTTTCTAAAGAGTTCCACCCACCACCTCATTGCCAAACATAATAGCATTTGTCACAATTTAAGTAAAATACAACCTATAGTCAAACAAAATGATTTTAATTACTCAGCAGTCAGCACACTTGTGCTTCCGCCTTGCTTAACAGGTGGAAACGACGTCGCTTAGTGGCTTTCCCAGAAAAAACGGAGATCAAATGGGTTCCACATAGGTCCCCACAAACAGCAAACACGGCGTTTCCACTTTCCGCGTTTGGTCAAAACGTCACGACTGTTAGCACCTCCGCTATATTCTACCCAGTAGCACTCACCACGTGTCCATTCACCGTCTAATCAAACGCCGTGAATTACCCTCCAACGACCGCCTTAAAAACCACGTTTTCATTTTCTCATCTCAAACCTATTTCATCTAACTGCGTTTACTCCTCTTCTCTCAGATCCTCTTCTTGGAGATGCCGTCACCGTCAACGCCCATAACGTCGTCGTATTGGTGTTACAGCTGCACGCGATTCGTCAGCGTCTGGTCTGAATCCGAACAAGGCGCCACCGTCAGCATCTCTTGCCCGCACTGCGACGGCGGATTCATCGAAGAGCTTACCGACTCCTCCTCCGCCGCAACCGAATCAACTCCTCCACCTTCCACCGAAGCCAGATCGATCATCAACAACCGTAGATCTATAATCAGACGCCGGAGATCCACTCGCCCTCCTTCTTTCAATCCAGTCATCGTCCTCCAAGGAGGATCCAGCGAGAGAGACGATGGAGAAGAAGCTAGAGAATCTCGACGCGGTTTCGAGTTTTACTACGATGACGGATCCGGATTAGGTCTTAGACCTCTTCCGGATTCCGTATCCGAGATCCTGATGGGATCCGGATTCGAGCGGTTGCTCGAGCAGTTAAGCCAGATCGACGCGGCGGGGACGGGATTCGGTAGATCCGGGAACCCTCCCGCGTCGAAATCGGCGATTGAGTCTTTGCCGAGAGTGGAAATCTCCGATTGCCACGTAGGATCGGAGGTTAATTGCGCTGTGTGCACGGAGGTTTTCGAGGTGGAGACAGAGGCGCGTGAGATGCCGTGTAAGCATATGTTTCACGAAGACTGTATAGTTCCGTGGTTATCGATACGAAACTCATGCCCTGTCTGTCGTTTTGAGCTGCCTTCGGAGGGGAATAGACAGAGCAGGGACAATGAGGAGAGTGATAGTCCCGTGGGGATGACGATATGGAGACTCCCTGGAGGTGGATTCGCGGTGGGGAGGTTTAATGCGGCGATGAGAGAAGGGGAGAGAGTGTTGCCGGTTGTGTTGACGGAAATGGATGGTGGTGGGATTGGTGGTAATAGTGACGGTCCGAGACGGATCTCATGGGTTCGAGCTAATGGGACAGTTGAATCAGATGGTAATAACGGTGGTGGTGGCTCGGGAGGGAGATTGAGACGGATGGTTCGTGGAATGATGTCGGTGATAAGGAGAGTGAGACCAAACCGTGCTGTTTCATCTTCTTCCAATCAACTGGATTTGGACAGTGAAGTAGACACTAGGGTTATGGATCGGTCGAATTCAGTGCTGAGAAGATACTTCGGGCGAAACAGAAGTAACAGAGATTCTTCAGTTTTGCATTGATGATAATTGATGTATCTTTATTTTTTGTTTGTTTGTTCATCGTTCAACAATGTAAATATAAGAATTCAGAAGAAAAAAATCCGAATTATTGATTATTTTGCATGTTACATTACATCAAAATGTCTAATGTTCATTCAAGTTTTCATTATTTTTTTTAGACAAAACTTTTGTCTGTCTTGTGTGAACGAGATTTTGTCTGTTTTGGTTTTCGAGAAAGTAAAAAAGAATGCTTGTCCTTTAAGCTTTTCTTTTTCCTTGGATGCTGAGACAGAGAAGGCCTAGTTGAGAAAAAGGTGCACATAAAAAGAAAAGGAGTCATGAGGAATGATATAATTGATGGTCAAATTGCCAAATTTGAATTCTCATTCAACTGCAAGTCTTTTTTAATCCATACCTTTACTGTACAGTTAGATTTTGGTCTGGAACGGTTGAACAGGTCAAAAATATATTGAACTAGATCTGAAACGTTTGGATAATTTTTTTTTTAAAATTTTGATTCGGTTAGTTTATAATATGCCAAATTACATCAAAAATAAATGCGGTCCAATTTGGCATTCTCTAAATGAAAATTGTACTAGTTTTATTGAAATTTGAATCTTTGTTAGAATTTTGATTTAAATCAGTGAAAGACTAAGAAAATGTTAGTTTCTTTCAGTTAGTTTGAGTCAAAATTTCAATTAATTTGATTCAGAATTTGGTTAAAATCAATATGGTTTGTCCTTTTAAAATTAAACACCGAACTAACTAATTGCCAAAGCGAACCAATAACTGATTCTCTTAAAATTGGTGAAGTCACTTAAATTTAAAATCGAAGCAAATCGAAAAACCAAAAATTGGTTTTTTTCAAGTCCAGAGGCTAATATTGAACGATGAGTTAACCTAAATACTCTTTTAGAAATCATTGGTAGATTCAACAAACACAAAAGTACTCTTCACAATTCAACTACAAGTCATTAACATAAAACCAAAAACGAAGAAGAAAAATTCAACTACGACAAGTCACTAAGTTTGTGGTGTGTGGGCGGACAAAAAAAAAAAAAGTTTGTGGTGTGTGTGTCTGACAGTCATATCCGGTCCCACGCTCCAACTCAAACCGTTAGTTCTTAATCTTTCTATTTTTAAGCAAACATTTTGTGAAACACAAAGAATACAAAAAAATGGTGACCAAAGATGGAGACTGGAGAAAAACAGTTCAGCTACGACAAGTCTCTAAGTTTTGTGGTTATGTATGTGTGTGTGTGAGAGAGTGGGAGAGAGAGTGAGAGAGAGGGAGTGAGAGGGACAAGATTCAAGTAATCATATCACATATAGTCAGAACTCCAACAAAAACAGACATATCCGGTCCCACACTCCAACTCAAACCATCAGTTCTCAATCTTTCCTTTTATATAATCCTTCACCCTTATCTTCTTCTAATAAGCAAACACAAACAAGAAACAAAAATGGCCTCAGTCGAATTCGATCCTTATATGGAGCGCAAAGCATTCGATGAGACAAAAGAAGGAGTAAAAGGGCTGGTCGACGCTAAAATCACTGAAGTCCCTCGTATCTTCCACGCCCCCAAAGATTCCTTGACCAATGTTTCAGACCTAGAGATCCCTACCATCGACTTTGCAAGCGTCCACGTCGACACAGCTTCACGTGAAGCCGTGGTAGAGAAGGTTAAAAGAGCTGCGGAGAAGTGGGGATTCTTCCAGCTGATCAACCATGGTGTTCCTTTGAACGTTCTTAAAGAGATTCAAGATGGAGTTCGTAGGTTTCACGAGGAAGATCCTGAGGTCAAGAAACGTTATTTCTCGCGTGATCTCGCCAACAAAAGTTTTACCTACAATAGTAACTTTGATCTATACAGTTCATCACCATCTGTTAACTGGAGAGATACTTTCGCTTGTTACATGGCTCCAGATCCTCCAACTCCTGAGGAACTCCCAGTGACTTGCAGGTAACGGAAACATGCTTAACTTCATTTTCTTTCTTTTTATTTATTTATTAGAGGCACAAACCGCTAATCATCAATCAGAGCTCATTTCACTCGGATAGCAAATATGTCTCCAAGATTTAAAGATTTTCAAAGAGATTGAAGTTTTTTTCGACCAAAAAAAAGAGATTCAAGTTTTAGCTGGTTAAAACCAAATCATTTAATATTTGACAGCTTGGTCTTAAGTTTGGGTAAAGCCAGATTGATCAGTCTACTAGCATGTGGCTATCATCAGTGCTTTAAAAGTTTGTTATCCTTTTTAAGAGAGTGTTATTGGTTTCTAACATCATTGTTTGACCAGGGATGCTATGTTCGAATACTCAAAACATGTGATGAGTTTAGGTGGTTTACTCTTTGAGCTTCTCTCAGAAGCACTAGGTTTGGAATCTAATATCCTTAAAAGCAAGGGGTGTTTGAAGACTTTGCTTATGATCTGCCATTATTACCCACCTTGTCCACAACCTGACCTAACTCTAGGGGTAAGTAAACACTCAGACAACTCCTTCCTCACGGTTCTTCTTCAAGACAACATCGGTGGTCTACAAATTCTTCATCAAGACTCTTGGGTTAATGTGGCTCCTCTTCCTGGAGCTCTCATCATTAACATTGGAGATTTCTTGCAGGTAAAGTAAGAATTAAAAAGAAAGACACATATACCAAATGTATTTTGTTTATTTATGCGTTTAAATTTATGCAGCTGATAACGAACGATAAGTTTGTAAGTGTGGAGCATAGGGTGCTTGTGAATAGACAAGAACCAAGGATATCAGTTGCAAGCTTTTTTAGCTCAAGTGAACGTACCAATGCCACAGTTTATGGACCAATGAAGGAGCTTGTATCTGAAGAAAACCCTCCAAAATACAGAGACATAACCATTAAAGAATACTCAGAAGGATATTCTAAGAAAGGTTTGGGTGGAACATCGCATCTCTTGAATTTCAGGATATGAAAAAAAAACACAGAAAAAGAAATTTGTGGTGTTCCTTAGCACCAATTACTCTTTTCTTGGATCTGCAATAATTAAACCAGTGTCCAATAATTAATAGCATGTGTGTGCCTATATATGTGTTGGACACTATATTTGTATCTTTATACTTTAGTCTTATGCATAAGAATATATGTGGAATTTTGAACAAAAAAAGAAGAAGAATATATGTGGACCTTTATATTGTAGTCATATATATGTATCATACAGAAGTGAAATGCATTGCACGAGTTGATCATAACAACATTAACGCTTAGCATGGGACAAGAGGTGTGACCACCTCGGAGCCTAAGATATGTTGTAATAATATACTTGGAGTCAAACTATAGTTGTGTGTATATTTTGTATATAACGTACAAAATATATTAGTCATAAATTTTTGTTTTTACCAAAAAAGTTGTTTCAAATTCTAAAAAAGGCAACTTATTAACAATTGTACTCTCTCTGTTCTAATTTAAATGACGTTTTAGAATTTTTCACACATATTTAGGAGACTAACAAAATATCTATTCTAACCTTTTGTATTTAATTAGTTTACTCTGTATCATTCTCACGATAGATCAAACTAAAAGGTAAAAAAAATCATTTTTTATTATTTTGTGCCTAAATTTTTGTAAACGTCAAGTAAAACGAAACAAAACAAAACTTCTAAAACGTCATTTAAAAAAGAACGGAGGAAGTACTAATTAATAGAAAAATATTTACATAAAATCTTCAGTATAAACATAAATCTTGGTAAAACTATTCAAGACATTATGTGTAGAATCATCAAACATAAATTCTCAATATATATATAAATTATCGGCTACAAAGTCATTGTAATAATTTTTATAATTTGTAATAAAATAATAAATTAAATTTAAAATTTAACACTAATTATTTTTTTTATTAATAGTAATCCATTTTTGTTAGATGTAAAAAGAAAAAAAAATCCTTAGTTTCAGAGGTTTGATAATTAAAGTTGAATCTAGGGCTTTGACAAAAAAAAAAGTTGAATCTAGGCTATGTGCATTATTAACTGATTAGACCTTAACATAAAAACAAAAGTGGAAAAAAAATTCAACTACAACAAGTCACAAAACCAGTGGTGTGTCGAGAACAAGACAAGATTCAAACTCCAACAAAAAAAACCGAACATATTTGGTCCCACGCACTAATAATCAAACTCCAAACATCCGTTAATTCCGTTCTCAATCTTTCCTCTTTTAATCCTCATTTTGCTTTACCTTCTTCTTCTAAGAAAACATCTTGTGTAGAAACGAAAGACAACAATGGTGACCAAAACCTCAATCGAGTTCGATCCTCATACGGAGCGTAAAGCTTTCGACGAGACCAAAGAAGGAGTAAAAGGCCTGGTCGACGCTAACATCACCGAAGTCCCTCGTATCTTCCATGTCCCTCAAGATTCCTTGACCGATGAGAAACCGTCTGTCTCTGTTTCAGACCTAGTGATCCCTATCATCGACTTTGCAAGCGTCCACGTGGACACAGCGTCACGTGAAGCCGTGGTAGAGAAGGTTAAATACGCGGCTGAGAAGTGGGGATTCTTCCAGGTGATTAACCATGGTGTCCCTTTGAACGTTCTTGAAGAGATTCAAGATGGAGTTCGTAGGTTTCATGAGGAAGATCCTGAGGTCAAGAAACAGTATTTCTCTCGTGATAACGCCAACAAAAAGTTTGTCTACAATAGTAACTTTGATCTGTACAGTTCATCGCCATCTGTTAACTGGAGAGATACTTTCACTTGTTATGTAGCTCCAGATCCTCCTACTCCTGAGGATCTACCAGTGACTTGCAGGTGACGGAACTAAAAAACCCTAATCATCATCCATAACTGCAATAGCCATATAAATTTCATTGTGGCTAAAACATGATTTGTTTCTTAAGTGTCCTATACTCAATCCTATTTATTTTGGTTGGGATAGAAAAATATGTCTCAAGTTTGAAAGATTCTCAAAGAGATTGAAGTTTTAATTAGATAAATCCAAATCGTTTAATCTTTGATAATTTAGAATTAGTTTTGAATTAAGCCAGATTGATCAGCCTAGTTAGGTAGACACCGTTGTCAAAGCATGTGGTTATAAGCAGTCCCTTTATAAGACTAAACTTTGTTTTCCTAGGGTGTTATTGATTTTTAACATCATTGATTGACTCAGGGATGCTGTGTTCGAATACTCAAAACATGTGATGAGTTTAGGTGGTTTACTCTGTGAACTTTTTTCAGAAGCACTAGGTTTAGAATCTGAGATCCTTAAGAGCAAGGGGTGCTTGAAGGGTTTGAGTATGCTCTGCCATTACTACCCACCTTGTCCACAACCTGACCTAACTTTGGGGGTAAGTAAACACTCAGACAACTCCTTCCTCACAGTTCTTCTTCAAGACAACATCGGTGGTCTACAAATTCTTCATCAAGACTCTTGGGTTAATGTGGCGCCTCTTCCTGGAGCTCTCATCATTAACATTGGAGATTTCTTGCAGGTAAAGTAAGAATTAAAAAGAAAGACACATATACCAAATGTATTTTGTTTATTTATGCGTTTAAATTTATGCAGCTGATAACGAACGATAAGTTTGTAAGTGTGGAGCATAGGGTGCTTGTGAATAGACAAGAACCAAGGATATCAGTTGCAAGCTTTTTTAGCTCAAGTGAACGTACCAATGCCACAGTTTATGGACCAATGAAGGAGCTTGTATCTGAAGAAAACCCTCCAAAATACAGAGACATAACCATTAAAGAATACTCAGAAGGATATTCTAAGAAAGGTTTGGGTGGAACATCGCATCTCTTGAATTTCAGGATATGAAAAAAAAACACAGAAAAAGAAATTTGTGGTGTTCCTTAGCACCAATTACTCTTTTCTTGGATCTGCAATAATTAAACCAGTGTCCAATAATTAATAGCATGTGTGTGCCTATATATGTGTTGGACACTATATTTGTATCTTTATACTTTAGTCTTATGCATAAGAATATATGTGGAATTTTGAACAAAAAAAGAAGAAGAATATATGTGGACCTTTATATTGTAGTCATATATATGTATCATACAGAAATGAAATGCATTGCACGAGTTGATCATAACAACATTAACGCTTAGCATGGGACAAGAGGTGTGACCACCTCGGAGCCTAAGATATGTTGTAATAATATACTTGGAGTCCAACTTTTAAACACAAAATTAGATCGAAAAAGGGTTCAAACTATAGTTGTGTGTATATTTTGTATATAACGTACAAAATATATTAGTCATAAATTTTTGTTTTTACCAAAAAAGTTGTTTCAAATTCTAAAAAAGGCAACTTATTAACAATTGTACTCTCTCTGTTCTAATTTAAATGACGTTTTAGAATTTTTCACACATATTTAGGAGACTAACAAAATATCTATTCTAACCTTTTGTATTTAATTAGTTTACTCTGTATCATTCTCACGATAGATCAAACTAAAAGGTAAAAAAAATCATTTTTTATTATTTTGTGCCTAAATTTTTGTAAACGTCAAGTAAAACGAAACAAAACAAAACTTCTAAAACGTCATTTAAAAAAGAACGGAGGAAGTACTAATTAATAGAAAAATATTTACATAAAATCTTCAGTATAAACATAAATCTTGGTAAAACTATTCAAGACATTATGTGTAGAATCATCAAACATAAATTCTCAATATATATATAAATTATCGGCTACAAAGTCATTGTAATAATTTTTATAATTTGTAATAAAATAATAAATTAAATTTAAAATTTAACACTAATTATTTTTTTTATTAATAGTAATCCATTTTTGTTAGATGTAAAAAGAAAAAAAAAATTCCTTAATTTCAGAGGTTTGATAATTAAAGTTGAATCTAGGGATTTGACAAAAAAAAAAGTTGAATCTAGGCTATGTGCATTATTAACTGATTAGACCTTAACATAAAAACAAAAGTGGAAAAA
This sequence comes from Moricandia arvensis, assembly GCA_905132765.1. Lineage (NCBI taxonomy): Eukaryota > Viridiplantae > Streptophyta > Magnoliopsida > Brassicales > Brassicaceae > Moricandia > Moricandia arvensis. Next base: position 33,654 of record CAJHQP010003471.1, read on the forward strand.
AAATTCAACTACAACAAGTCACAAAACCAGTGGTGTGTCGAGAACAAGACAAGATTCAAACTCCAACAAAAAAAACCGAACATATTTGGTCCCACGCACTAATAATCAAACTCCAAACATCCGTTAATTCCGTTCTCAATCTTTCCTCTTTTAATCCTCATTTTGCTTTACCTTCTTCTTCTAAGAAAACATCTTGTGTAGAAACGAAAGACAACAATGGTGACCAAAACCTCAATCGAGTTCGATCCTCATACGGAGCGTAAAGCTTTCGACGAGACCAAAGAAGGAGTAAAAGGCCTGGTCGACGCTAACATCACCGAAGTCCCTCGTATCTTCCATGTCCCTCAAGATTCCTTGACCGATGAGAAACCGTCTGTCTCTGTTTCAGACCTAGTGATCCCTATCATCGACTTTGCAAGCGTCCACGTGGACACAGCGTCACGTGAAGCCGTGGTAGAGAAGGTTAAATACGCGGCTGAGAAGTGGGGATTCTTCCAGGTGATTAACCATGGTGTCCCTTTGAACGTTCTTGAAGAGATTCAAGATGGAGTTCGTAGGTTTCATGAGGAAGATCCTGAGGTCAAGAAACAGTATTTCTCTCGTGATAACGCCAACAAAAAGTTTGTCTACAATAGTAACTTTGATCTGTACAGTTCATCGCCATCTGTTAACTGGAGAGATACTTTCACTTGTTATGTAGCTCCAGATCCTCCTACTCCTGAGGATCTACCAGTGACTTGCAGGTGACGGAACTAAAAAACCCTAATCATCATCCATAACTGCAATAGCCATATAAATTTCATTGTGGCTAAAACATGATTTGTTTCTTAAGTGTCCTATACTCAATCCTATTTATTTTGGTTGGGATAGAAAAATATGTCTCAAGTTTGAAAGATTCTCAAAGAGATTGAAGTTTTAATTAGATAAATCCAAATCGTTTAATCTTTGATAATTTAGAATTAGTTTTGAATTAAGCCAGATTGATCAGCCTAGTTAGGTAGACACCGTTGTCAAAGCATGTGGTTATAAGCAGTCCCTTTATAAGACTAAACTTTGTTTTCCTAGGGTGTTATTGATTTTTAACATCATTGATTGACTCAGGGATGCTGTGTTCGAATACTCAAAACATGTGATGAGTTTAGGTGGTTTACTCTGTGAACTTTTTTCAGAAGCACTAGGTTTAGAATCTGAGATCCTTAAGAGCAAGGGGTGCTTGAAGGGTTTGAGTATGCTCTGCCATTACTACCCACCTTGTCCACAACCTGACCTAACTTTGGGGGTAAGTAAACACTCAGACAACTCCTTCCTCACAGTTCTTCTTCAAGACAACATCGGTGGTCTACAAATTCTTCATCAAGACTCTTGGGTTGATGTGGCTCCTCTTCCGGGAGCTCTCGTCATCAACATTGGAGATTTCTTGCAGGTAAAGTAAGATTCTGAAAAATAAGGATATAGCAAATGCCTTTTGTTTATTTATGTGTTTTGACTTTTTGCAGCTGATAACGAACGATAAGTTTTTAAGTTTGGAGCATAGGGTGCTTGCGAATAGACAAGGTCCAAGAATTTCAGTTGCATGTTTTTTTAGCTCAAGTAAACATGCCAATTCCACAGTTTATGGACCAATGAAAGAGCTTGTGTCTGAAGATAACCCTCCAAAATACAGAGACATAACCATAAAAGAATACACGGAAGGATACTTTAAGAAGGGTCTGGATGGAACTTCACATCTCTTGAATTTCAGGATTTGAAAACAAAACCACAGAAAATTAGAAGTGGATGTTTCTTAGCATCAATATCTCTGTTCTTGGATCTGCAGTAACTTAACCAGTATATGTATGTGTTGAACTACTCTAGATTTGGATCTTTCTGTTTGAGTCATATGCATCAGACTACATAGTTGTTAAATGCATTGCACTGAATTGATCATATGATTTAAATTTGCTTACGTCCTCTTAAGCTTTTTTTTTTGATTAACCAAAGATGTCTTGTAAGTCGAGATCCAACCGACTAATTCCTTGAAAGGTTACCCATTGATGATTGGGAAGTCCATTTAGTAATCCACACCATCTAATCACATAAAAGATTAGTAATTTCGCACCGAAAAAAAAATTCATCTCTGAACTAGACCAACATGTTCCTCATCTAATAAAAATCATTAGACCACAACGATGTGGTTACATGCTCTACTTAACAAATAACTTCTTAAAGCTAGTACTTGGTATCAATAGAAGACCACATCAATTTTAATTTGCTGAAACAACTATACACAACTCAACCAATGGATTCAAAGAAATCAACTGAGACCTGATATTTCAACCAACGGATTCCAATAAAAATATAAATAAAAATATATTTGTATATTCTTTTTTTTTTTTTGATCGAATATATTTGTATATTCTAAATATACAAATATATAATAAAGATATTTGTATATTTCTTTAAAAAATAAAATAAAGATATTTAGACTATTTACAGATTAAATAACGAGATTACGAATAGCTCATCCGATATAGTAGCTGAAAATTCAAAGAAAAATTATATGAAAGTCTTTGAGTAATTAGCTAATGTAATTAGTCCACAAAAGCGGAGAAGAAAATTCAATTACGAGACAAGTCGTCGCTAAAAGTGAGTGTGACAGAAAGAAAGAGACAACCTAGTCATGTAAATTAATCATCAGTTACAGTCATAGTTGGTCCTACACACCAAAGACCGGAGACTCTTGTACCGTCTATACTTAGTCGTCCCCTTTTGTCTTTCACATTGCTATTTCTTCTCCTAAGCACAACTCCTGTGAAAAGAGAAACGACAAAACAATGGTGACCAATAACTCTGTCGAGTTTGATCCTTATATCGAACGAAAGGCTTTCGACGCGACGCAAGAAGGAGTAAAAGGGCTTGTCGACGCTAAAATCACCGAAGTCCCACGTATCTTCCACATCCCACAAGGTTCCTTGACCGACAAGAAACCCTCTGTTTCAGACCTAGAGATCCCTATCATCGACTTTGCAAGCGTCCACGTGGACACAGCGTCACGTGAAGCCATCGTGGAGAAAGTCAAACACGCGGCGGAGAAGTGGGGATTCTTTCAGGTGATCTGTAAGTATTTAGTACTCAGTATTTGTAAACTCTGTAATTGTACGTTTATTCATCAAAAAGAAGATGGCTTATATAGCCATTACAATAACAGAGATATCCTAAAAAGACTCCTAACGATAAGATCAAATACTTGCGCCACAAGACTCGGTGACTTATTCAAAACCAAACAAACTTCTCTAATCTATAGAACGTGAAAGACTTGCTCAAACTTCAGCTCCTATTATTCCGGTTTGACTCGTTCCAACAATCCCTCCCTAAACTAAGCCTAGTGAATATGGCTTAGCTTACTTGCAGCAGAACAGATTCCAAGCTTGTTTCTAAGCTTCTCGAACACCTCTCTCTTCAATGGCTTGGTGAAAATGTCTGCTACTTGTTCTTGTGTTCCACAGTGCTCAAGACGAATTACCCCATCATTGACTAACTCTCTCAAGAAATGAAATCGAACTCCAATGTGTTTGCATCTTCCATGAAAAACAGGATTCCTTGATAGTTTGATTGCAGATGTATTATCACAGAAAATGACAGTACCTTCCCTTGCTTCATACCCCAATTCTTCCAGAACTCTTGTGAACCACACGGCTTGACATGCACAAGTTGATGCAGCAACATACTCTGCTTCAGTTGTTGAGAGGGTGACAATAGACTGTTTCTTCGAAGACCATGCTACTGCTGCTTCATCCATTAAGAAAACGTATCCTGATGTACTCTTCCTGCTGTCCACATCCCCAGCGAAATCACTATCGGTATATACTAGCAGCTCACCAGTTCCTCCCCTCTTATACCAGACTCCATAATCCATAGTTCCTCTCAAATATCTTAGAACTCTTTTGGCAGCTTGCAAGTGCAACACCGTAGGCTTAGACATGTATCTGCTGAGAAGACTTACTGCAAATTGTATATCAGGCCTCGTGGTTGTGATATACATTAGGCTTCCAATGATTTGCTTGTAATAGGTTTCATCAACTCGTTCCCCTCCCTCATCCATGTCGAGCTTGTTTCCAGGAACCATCGGATTGTATACCTCATTGCAGTTCTCCATCTCGAACCGTTTCAGAACCTCCAATGCATACTTCGATTGGGATATGTGTATCCCATGCGATGTCTGCACCACTTCAATGCCAAGGAAGAACCTCATCTTTCCAAGATCAGTCATGTCAAACTCTCTTTGCATTGATAACTTGAACTCCTCCATCAGTGGCACATCGTTTCCTGTATATATGAGGTCGTCTACGTAAACACTTACAAGTAAAATGTTACCTTGCTTGTTGGTTTTGATGAACAAAGTCTCTTCATTCATTGACTTCTGAAAACCTTCTCTGATGAAGTATTCTTCAATCCTGCTAAACCAGGCCCTTGGAGCCTGCTTCAAACCATACAAAGCCTTGTGGAGTTTGTAGACTTTGTCTTCACTTCCATTGATCACGTACCCTTTAGGTTGTTGTACGTATACGTCTTCCAAGAGAACTCCATGGAGGAAGGCAGATTTTACATCTAGCTGAAAGATGTTCCAAGCCTTTTGTGCAGCAGTTGCTATGATTGTTCTGATTGTATCCATCCTTGCAACTGGTGCATATACCTCTGTATAGTCGATGCCATGCTCCTGGGTGTAGCCTTTGGCTACCAGCCGTGCCTTGTGCTTGCTTACTTTTCCAAGCTCATTGAGCTTAGTTTTGTAGATCCACTTTACTCCTATGCATTTTGCTCCTGTCGGTAAAGAAGTAAGTTCCCATGTTTGATTTCTGACAATGGAACTCATCTCTTCGTCCATGGCTTCTCTCCATTTCAGACTCCTTTCTGCTTCCTCATATGTTGCAGGATCACACGAACTGAACTCCACCATATTAACTTCATCCTCTTCTCTTGTGATTCCTGTAACATAATCACTCAAATAGCGTGGAGGTCTGACTGTTCTTCTTCTTCCCTCCCTGATTTCGATGGGTTGTTCTTCTTGATTTTCTTCTGCAGTGTCTTCTTGTTGATCAACTTGGGCTTCAACGTTAGGTTCATCACCCACCGCATCTTCATTGTTGTCCTCAGTATCACTTTCTTCCCATGGCTTGTCTTCATCATTCCAAGTCAACTCTGTATCAGACATGTGATCTTGGTTTCCTTCCCACTTCCAACTCTTAGTTTCTTCAAACACCACATCTCTGCTTGTAATCACCTTCTTCGTGATTGGGTTGTACAGACGATATCCCTTAGATTCTTCTGAGAAGCCAAGCAAGATACACTGTGTACTCTTGTCATCAAGCTTGCTTCGATTTACATCTGGAGTATGGACATGAGCGAGACATCCCCACACACGGAAATGCTCCACATTTGGCTTCACCTTGTTCCATGCCTCTTGTGGTGTAACATCCTTCACTGCACTCGTAGGGCATCTGTTGAGTACATAGAATGTCCAGATTACTGCTTCTGGCCAGAAGCTCTTGGGTACCTTTCTTGCTGATAACATAGACCTCACCATGTTCATCACCGTACGGTTCTTTCTTTCTGCAACGCCATTCTGTTGCGGTGTGTAGGCGGTGGTCAACTGTCTTCGAACTCCTTGATCTTTGCAGAAGTCTGAGAACTCCTGGGAAGTGAACTCTCCACCTCGATCTGTCCTCAGACACTTCAGTTTCTTACCAGTCTCGGTTTCAACCTTCATCTTGAATATCTTGAAGTGTTTGAACGTTTCTGACTTCTCTTGCAGTAGGTATGCCCATCCTTTCCTGCTGTAGTCATCAATGAAACACAACACATACCTCTTACCACTGCTGGAAACCGGATTGATAGGACCACAAATGTCTGAGTGCACCAGCTCCAAAACTTCTTTAGCTCTCCAATTGCTTGTTTTTGGGATGGGAGTTCTTGGTTGTTTCCCAACAAGACAATCTGAGCAAGTGAATTTTTGTGAATCAAAAGAAGGAAGCCCACGTACCATTTGTTTATTTTGCAGAGTCTTCATCCCTCGGTGATTCAGGTGGCCATAGCGCTCATGCCAGAGTTTTGAAGTATCTTCTGAAGTGATCTGAAGGCATTTTGAACCGGGATCATCCTTGGTTTGATCAAACAGTACAAACATCCTGTTCATACTCATCTTGCTTTCAGCTATCAACCCTTTATCTTCATGATAGATCTTGCAGATCTTCTTCTGTATGATGATCGTCAGTTGCTTCTCCTGGAGTTGCCCAATGCTCAGTAGATTGTTCATGAGCTCAGGGATATAGTACACTTCACTTATGGTGTATGCAACTTTGTTGAGCACCAGCTTCACTTTGCCTTTTCCTTCAACCTCCATACGTTTGTTGTTCCCCAACTTAACAGAGTGTTTAAAGCCTGTGTCCATCTCGAAGAACAAGCTCTTGTCTCCACTCATATGGTTTGAACACCCTGAGTCAAGAAACCACGTTCTTCTCTTTGTATTCACTGGTTTCTCAGTATGAGTCATCAGTGACATCTCCACACCTTCACTTGCTTCATTGTTCTCTTCTTCAAGATAGGCCATTAACAACATTTCTTCATTCTCATTGAAGTCTGCATAATTCGCCTCCTCTTCCCATTTTGGACACTCGTTTTGGAAGTGTCCTAGCCGATGACACTTGTAACATTCAACGGTACTTTTGTTAAATGTACCTCTGCCTCTGCCACGTCCTCTTCCTCTTCCATTGAAGCCTCTTCCTCTGCTTCCTGTTTCTCTTCCATGTGTTATGTTCAACACCTGATCATCACCTTTCTCTATCTTCCTGAACTTCTGTTCATGAACCGCCAAGGAACTCTGCAACTCGTCCAGTGAGATGCTCTCTATTTCCTTTGATTCCTCTATTGACACGACCACATACATGAACTTCTCACTCAAAGTTCTGAGTATCTTCTCCACCACTTTCGTGTCAGCCATCACCTCCCCATTACTCCTCATCTGGTTCGTGATGGCCAAGACCCTTGTGAAGTACTCCTCCACTTTCTCGGATTCCTTCATCTCCAGCAATTCAAAGTCCCTCCTGAGTTTCTGCAACAACGATTTCTTCACCCGAGCATTGCCTCCAAATTTCCCTTTCATTGATTCCCATATTATCTTCGATGTTTTCCGGTCCAGAATCTGTTCAAACGTTATCCTATCGATGGACTGATAGAGATAATGTTTGACCTTGTGATCATTGGTTTTGGCTTCATCAAGTAGCTGTTTTTGCTCTGGTGTTAGGGTCGTTGTTGTTGCTGGCTCCTCGAATCCATTCTCAATCAAGTTCCACAACCCTCTGGCCCTGAAGAAATTCTCCATGACTTCACTCCAGTGATCCCAATGGCCATCAAATTGTGGTAGCTTCATCTTCTCGTCTGCCATCTCTTCTTTCTCTCAAAAAACAGAGCTCTGATACCAATTTGTAAGTATTTAGTACTCAGTATTTGTAAACTCTGTAATTGTACGTTTATTCATCAAAAAGAAGATGGCTTATATAGCCATTACAATAACAGAGATATCCTAAAAAGACTCCTAACGATAAGATCAAATACTTGCGCCACAAGACTCGGTGACTTATTCAAAACCAAACAAACTTCTCTAATCTATAGAACGTGAAAGACTTGCTCAAACTTCAGCTCCTATTATTCCGGTTTGACTCGTTCCAACATGATCAACCATGGTATTCCTTTGAACGTTCTTAAAGAGATTGAAGATGGTGGTCGTAGGTTTCATGAGGAAGATCCTGAGGTCAAGAAACGATACTTCTCGCGTGATTTCAGCACGAATAAATTTGTGTACAATAGTAACTTCGATCTATACAGTGCTTCTCCTTCTGTTAATTGGAGAGATGCTTTCTCTTGTTACATGGCTCCAGATCCTCCACCTCCTGAGGAGCTCCCAGTGACTTGCAGGTGAAGTAAACAGCCTAACACTTGTTTCCTTTTTTTTTTTTTTTGAAAATATTGAAGTTTTAGTCAGTTTAATGAGAAGTGAACAAAAATAAAATAAAACCAATGTTCTAAAAATCGCTAGGCTCAGGCGTTTTACATAGAATTATTGTTTAGGAAGGTACCTAGGCCGATTTTTGAACATCTGAAAAAAAAATCGGTTTGAAAAAATCGTTTCACACACAAACCCTAGACTATAGTTAACTTGTACAGAAAGTTACTGATTTTCCAACATCATTTGATTGACTCTACAGGGATGCTATGATCGAATACACAAAGCATGTGATGAACTTAGCTGATTTGCTATTTGAGCTTCTTTCAGAAGCACTAGGTTTGAAACCTGAGACCATGAAGAGCATGGATTGCTTGAAGACTTTGCTTATGATCTGCAATTATTACCCACCTTGTCCACAACCTGACCTAACTATGGGTATAAGTCAACACTCAGACAACTCTTTCCTCACTATTCTTCTTCAAGACAACATCGGTGGTCTTCAGATTCTTCATCAAGATTCTTGGGTCAATGTCTCTCCTATTCCAGGAGCTCTTGTCATCAACATGGGAGACTTCATGCAGGTCAAGAAAAAAAACTAAAGTAAATAACGTCTTTAAGATGTTAATATATGTTTGGTTTGATTTGCAGTTGATAACGAACGATAAGTTTGTGAGCGCCAACCATAGAGTGCCTGCAAACAGAGAAGGGCCAAGGGTTTCTATAGCGAGCTTTTTCAGCTCAAGTGCACTCCCTAATTCAAGAGTTTATGGGCCCATGAAAGAGCTTGTGTCTGAAGAAAACCCTCCAAAATACAGAGACATAACCTTAAAAGAATACACAGATGGATACTTTGTGAAAGGTCTCGGTGGAACATCGCATCTTTCGAATATTAGGATATGAGTTAAGTGCATGATCAGCTTACTCTGTTCTCGGCTATACAGTAGCTAACCCAATGTATCAAAAATAAGAAAGCAAAACCTATGTGTGTGTGTGTTTCTGCATCAGTGTAAAAGATAAAGAAAGCACAGCCTATGTGTGTGTATCAGTGTATGTGTTGAGCATAAGTACTTTAGCCATATCTACCAGACCATAAGTGAATGCTTTCAATTTATTTGTGTGTGCTTTCAACTACTGTATGTACTCTGTGTTTAAGATTCATTGCAGAATTATTCGGCATAGGTTTGACAATAACAAAAGCAAGAAAGAAACATGTGCATGATCAAGAGATTGGCAAGAGATTACCTTCTGTGTTTTTTAGTCCTTGCAACATCTTCACTTTCTTCATACGTTGAAACGAGTAGCCATGTATTTGCTGATGCAGCATCATCAAGATTCCCAAGAGGCGAGAACAAAGGAAACCACATCTCTTGTGAATCTTAATGATGCTGCATCTGCAACTACTGGCTGTTAGCAACTATCAGAGTCTAGATCTTTTGCCCTTTCATCAAGAACCCAAACAAAGTAACCACAGACGAAAGAAAACTAGTTGATCTTGGTGATAAGCTTTTGAGAGAGAGAGAGAAAGGTGCATGAATCTATACACTAGAATGAAGAAAGCTAGTTGGTCAATGTAAAATCACTTGGAAAGGGACATAACTAGCAGCAGGAGAAAACCTAGAAGATAATTGACTTTTGAACGGAGAAAGAGAGAGATCACATCAATACAACACAAGCCCACTTCACTGCACAAGTGTCAGCCTGTCAGGAATAGAGACCAAAGCTAAAGAGTTTTTTTTTTCATGTGTAATATCTGAAGAACTCGAGTGTTTTTTATACACAAAACCTCAAAACCTTTTTTCTACAAAGTACTATGAATAAGTCATTAAAGAAACATTTCGAGGTGGAGATGGTTAATGGGTTGCAAATGACAAAGGGCCATTAATCAAAGGTTTATCAGGATGGGAGAATGTTATTAAACTAATTCATGATTGATTAGTATGGAACAAGTGGGATTAGGAATATAATTAGATTTAACAATGGTCACTTTATCAAAATAATCATTATTAAGATTCTTCCTTGTGCGGTTCCTTACGTGTAAAGACTAAAACACTTAGAAAGCAAACAGCTTTAGAATTTAACTGGATGTCTTCATATACTTTTAAGTCAGGGAATCAGCTAAGATCAGGAGATTTAGAAAAACAAGGGGAGCCACGAATAGCATAAACGCATATCCATTTTCACAAGCCTAACATTTCAATAAAATATGAAAATACAACTCATCTTAATTCATACATTTTTGACTGATAGATACCACATACCTAGACACAACAACACATGTTCCTCTAACGCACTAGTAAACAAAAGGAATGAACTCGTTCCTAACCTTATCAGCATAATCCGAATAGCTTTGTCCGAAACTCTCCACCATCAGTTCTTCCTCCAGCTTTGCCTTCTTGCTGTAGTAAACCAAACAAACCGAAACAATAGGCTCAAAGGCGCAGGCAACGCAGTGCAGTATGTCGCGAAAAGAAGCATATATCGGATGCCTAATCCATCTATAAGGATCAAACTGCACAACAGCAGTTGGGACAACCACTTTTTTTCAGAATATCTAGCAAGATACAACGTTGAATCGTATTGCATAGGCATTGTAACCACAATCAAAACCCCTACCCTTAGATGAACGCAACCACCTAGTAAACGGTGAAGCTCATGCCCTTCAAAAGCCGCAAGCCAATGTCCAACCATTACACCAACACCAAACAAAACCTTAGACCGCATAGGCGCCTCCACATCCCATTTAGGATCATGCGTGTCAGCGAAGTAATCTCAGTAGACGCGTTTTCTGACGGTACATTGAAGAGGAAGAAGTAATAATAAGCTAAGAAGAACACAAAAGGCTAGCCTTCAAGATGACCTTTGAAGTAAGCAGGAGGCACAAGTGTAAGCCATGTGAAGAGTGAAGTTACGATACTAAAAGCGTTGGCTTGGTGAAGGCAGTGCTTGCGGAAGGAGTAAATGGCGTAACCCGCGAGAGACAGAGCGATAAAACAAGGCCAGAAGAGCCATGTCCAGCTGAAATACATCCAGAAGAAGGGATTGAAGACCGAAGTTACGATCTTTTTTGCAGCTAGAGTCGAAATTGATAGTAAAAGAGTTAACTTTACAAGCTTCCCAGGGCTTAACTTTCAGCTGACGAACTTTATCAATCAGTGAGCTAAGGAAAGGGTTGTCCGAATTGGAAACAGTCAAGCTAGAAACCGAGCATCTGGGCAGAACACAGGAGCCATGTCTCAGTCTTGAAGGAGTCTTGATAGCTTCAAAGCTGCGGAGTAATGGAATGATTCTAGAATCAGTAGGAAACGAATTGCACATAATGTGTTTGCTTAAATACCTGAACGAAAACTTTCCAAATTCAATTCCAACAGAGTAGCCCGAGGAACAACCTTCGAGCACACAAGCATAGCTTACATGTTAAATGTAATTCAAAAGACAGATGTGAAGACAAGATTCAGAGAAAATCTTTGAGCTTCATATCTGCTTCAAGTCGGGAACGGGAAAAGCGGATAAACATCAGACAGAGAAAATGGGCCTATGGACTTTGAGGACATTGTCTATTGGGCTACTCCGCTAAATAGTCTAAAGCCTTTTACGAAATAATAATAATGGGTTCTGACAAGTCATGTGATGTGTGGAGGAGGCAACATTGTTAAGTTGAGGAGTGTTCTATCCATTTTCCCAAAAATAACACCATCCCACCAAATTTGACGTAAAGTGAATAGTGTTACTCCAAATTACTATTCATTACACCAAATATTTAATATAAATATTTTATTATGTTTCATTTAATAATGTAATTCAATTATTGTTATTATTTATTTCAAATTTGTAACTAAACATAAGTATATTGTATTATTTGTACTTTAAAATTATTTTTACATATTTTTTTTATTTTCAAGTAAGAATCACTCAAAAATTATTATCATTTACTTTATATTGTAATATATTTTTATTTTAAAATATGATCATAATCTTTATTTAAGTTATATTTAATCACTAATAAATAATTAATAATATTACATTACTGTAAAGTGAGATCTAATAATAAATAATTAAAATCTTATGTAATATTATTAAATTCACCAAATATTAAAATTATTTTTTTATTTTTATTTTATAATATAGTTAAACTTGTATTACTAACTAATACAAATTTTATTAAAATAAATATATAATTTTATGTGCTTTTCGTAATTAATAGTTTGTAATTTTTGTTATAATATTTTATATAAAATATTTTATATAAAATATTTTATATAAAATATTTTGTTATACATAAGAGACATAATATTTTTAAACCAAAATATAAATGTAAACAAATTTTTAAACATAGAATTACAAAACTTTAGCAAACAATATCTAAGTGTGATAAAAACAATTGTTTATCAGTTACAAATAATAAAATACAGAATATAAAAAATATTAAAACTGAAAACATTAAATAATATATTATATTATTTTTGCTGTACTTTTTGGTGTTATGGTTAGAAATAAAAATAATAATATGACATCAAAACACCAAATTTGGTGTAATTTTAACATCAAATTTAATATCATGGTTGGAGATGTTTTTATAAACTAGATCTTGTATGGAGAAATTGTCAAAATTATCATTTTCCTTGTACTACTTTTCACTTTTACCTTAATCACTTTTACCATTTTTTTTAAAAGAGAAAAACACACTTATAACCCTTGGGTTAATTAATCTAAGACTTAGGGTTTATAGCTGAAGCGTGGGGGTAGGGTGGGGTAGGGGTTAGGAATGTAAAATTTAGAATTTTAATTAATTTAAAAAAAATTGTCTATTAAAAAATGATATTTATGAAAATGTCTATTTAATGAAGGTAAAAATGAAAGTGGTATAAGAAAAATGATATTTTTGAAATTCCCCTCTTATATGCTGCAGACAGATTATATTTTTAAAATTGTTAATTTCCTCCTTTAAATTTTTCAATTTATATTGTATGCTGCTAAAATAAAATATGCAATTACATTAATTTATTTCCACACCCATAATTTTCGTAATTTTTATATTAATTTTTCGACTAGCATAGAATTTATATTTAAGCACACACATTATACAAATATATATGCATATATTAAAATGCATATCAAAATTAAGATGAACTCAACAATTATTTATAAGTTAAAATCTATATTGTTCTCTTAGTGTTTAATGTATTTTTAGTTATTCACTATATATATGAATTTCATTTAGTAGTTAATCATTTATCTTGTGGTTTCAAAGTTTTTAACTGCATGCAAATATAAAATTTAAAACTATATAAATATTTTTTTAAATGTTTGTGTAGATAGTGTAGAAAAGTATGACTGCTTGAAAAAAGTTGAAATACATCCAGACGAACGGGTTTAATTTTAGTTTTTGACTAATAGATACCAGATAAATAAACCCAACACACGTTCCTCTAACACACTAGTAAACAAAAGAAATGAACTTGTGCTTAGCCTTATCAGCATAATCCAAATAGCTTTGACCGAAACTCTCCACCATCAATTCTTCCTCCATCTCTACCTTCTTATCGTAGTACATCAAACAAGCCGCTACAAGAAACAACAGGCTCAAAGGCGCACGCAGCGCAGTGCAGTATGTCGCTAAAAGAACCATAGTAGACGCATATATGGGATTCCTAATCCATCTATAAGGACTAAACTGCACAACACCCTTTGGAACAACCAGTTTTTCGGAATCTCTAGCAAGATACACCGTTAAATCGTACTGTATAAGCATTATAACCACAATCAAAAACCATATGGGCATATCCCTACATTAGCCCAACCGCCTGGTAAAAGGTGAAGCTCAGGCCCTTCAAAAGCCGCAAGCCAATTATGTCCAACCACGACACCAACACCAACCATGTGGACACGCCTCGGGCCGAGACCATAGAGGCGTGTCCACATCCCATTTGGGATCATTTGTGCGGGCGTAGTAATCTCCATAGAAACGTTTTCTAATGGTTATATTGAAGAAGAAGAAGTAATGATAAGCTAAGAAGAACACAAAAGGCCAGCCTTCGAGAAAGCCGTTGAAGCAAGCAGGAGGTACAAGTGTGAGCCATGTGAAGAGTGAAGTTACGATACCAGGCTGCTCAAAGGTATTGGCTTGGTAAAGCCAACGCTTGGGAAGCAGTAAATGCTGTAACCCGTGAGACTTATAGAGCGATAAACCTGTTGGAAGTCGTTTTTTTGACAAAATGGTTTAGACTAATTTCCGATAAGTTTCAAAGATGTTCGTTTGAATAACTGTGGACACTAGAAAATAGTTTAACCACATGTTAAAATCTTAATTGGTTTGAATGAGAGATACATTTTTAATTTGGGTTATTTGAAAATTTTGTAAAGCTTCAAAATTTGGCTTAGTGTAAAAACTAACAAATGCCCACTTTAAATAATTTGGATTTGGATTTGGTGTATGGACTTGTTAATTGGATATGTAACTTATTATATTACACATATAGTAAATTTTTTTGGTAATTAAATTTACACAAAGAAAATAAAAATCCATTATGAAGCATATCTTTATTGGTGGAATTGGTCAAATTTAATATCTTCATATTATAAATGTGATGGAATCTTGGTAGTAAGGGTGTTTTCATACATTTATTGTAAAGCTAGATAAGAGCATGTTTATCTTAGATCATGTTTATCGCAGAATTCTTAGTTGGGGTTCTTAACTTTTGATTTTTCACTTTTTTTTTCTTTACTTTACGGCTAACAACCAGTTCTTAAAACTCTTATTTAAGAGCGGGTTCTTAGTTTTTCTTAGTTAAAAACTAAAAATCGACTCTTAACAAAAGTTAAAAAACTCCACCTAAGAATCTTGCAATAAACATGCTCTAAGAGACTGATGGAATCCCTTAAAAAAAGGTGGGACCTCTCATTTTTCTTTTTCTTGTTGATTTTTTTCTTTTAAAAAAATATAACCAATCGTGGACCGTCACGTGTCAGTGGAGTCCGTGAAACTGTGCAAAAAACGTCTTTTAATTAGGGTACTTAAGAAACAATCCTTTAAATTTTAGTGGGACCCATAAATTTTATACTAATATTTTTAGGGATCTCTAAGTTAAAGGACTCCAATAAACGTGCTCTAAACGGTGATTACACCAGTTGCGTTTGACGTGGTAGAAACCATAACGTAATGGTTTGTCATAACTGTGTGACCTACGGTTCTCATTTTTTGTTTTATGTCTAAATATACAACATAAAAATAGGTTTCGGACATGTTGTATCTTTTAGTGATAGGAAACAGAAATATATATAGTTATTATATCTTAGGATTTTGAAACACCAGACAAACCGTCACACTACTGAGACAGAATTATAGAAAAGTTGTTGCAAATCCGTTCTTTTCCCAGATTCTTGTATCGGTATTCATATTATTTATCGATTTATTTATCCAAATACTTTTCAATTATTCAGTTTTTCCTTTTGTCAAATTTGCCTTCCTACAAAACCAAGGCCAGAAGAGAAGAGCCATGTCCAGCTGAAATACATCCAAAAGAAGGGGTTGAAGGGTTGAAGGGTTGAAATAGATAGTAAAAGAGTTAACTTTACAGCGTCCAAGGGCTTCACTTTCACCTGACGAACTTTATTAACCAATGCGCTAAGGAAAGGGTTGTCGGAAATGAAAACTAAACATACACTGATATTCCGGATTCAGAGCTCTTCCGGTCAGGCTCAGGGCCTTTTTGATCTTTTGAGCTCTAACCAAGAAGATCATGCACGTTGAAAGGAGAATCTTGTTCTTCGTCTTGATAAAGCCATTAGAGCAACATTATTGATAGCACTTATTTTGAGTCTTTAGGTTATTTTATTATTATTTTTATGTTAAGAGACATTGGTTAGGGACAATCTCAAAAATATAGATTATTGATAAATTTTTTTGTTGTTTTTTAGTAAATTAATTATTTATTTTTATAAGTAATGACATATAAAAGATAAGTTTAAAATTAAACATATAACATTAAATTGAAAACATAAGAAATTATAAAAATTGAAAACATAAAAATAATAATTAAAATAGACTTTATTAAAGATTGTAAATATATATTTATATCCCTAAAATTAATTGATAAGATTTAAAGTTATGGGGTTTGAGTTTAATCAAGACATTAATCAAAACATAAAACATACAAATATCATAAATACAAGCAAACAAACATTTTATTCAATTCCTTAAAACCTAAACATTACTATTTGGAAGATGTCTAATTTTATCGTCTATTCACAAAATGCCACGTGTCCCATAAGGACCGCTCCGAAAATTCCTAATTAATGAACATCCTTAATGTTTAATCTCATTTTTCATTTTTTTTTATTATTAATACTAAGAAATGACAGTAACGACAACCAATAATGTTGGTATTAATTCCATGTCCATATCAACTGACATACTGCCAAGTAGATACACCGGCCAACTACTCGCTTTTAATGAAAAATTTAACTCTTACCAACTACTTGATGCACTCGATTAATAATAATATACTATATAATTTAAATGTTCTTTTTTTATGTGGCATATAATTGAATGTTGTGGAACAAAAACTAATACATCAAACACTATATTTTAAACTTTTTAAAAAGAAATTCCCAGTTGATAAGATGTTTAAAAATTACAGAAATATCCAACATGCTTTGCTGGATTTTCAAGTTCTATATATATTGAACCGTGAAAAAGGAGAAGACAAGAACACATAAAACCACACTACCCAAAGAGATCGCCTTTGTAATAGCCATCATGAGTTCTGTCGGAGTATTTCTTGAAAAGGAAATCAATGGAAAACCATTTCACATATTCAGCTTATTACCTCAAACAGACAACTCTTCTTCATCTTCCTCCCCCTCCTTGTCCATTGATTCCGGTGGCGACAACGATCTCCCTCTTCAAACTCGTTTCCTCTGTCCTAACTTACGTCACCAAGCTGACAGGTTAAAAGAAAGGGAGTATTCTAGCGACGGCCGCATTGTCCGGGTCAGTACTTCCCCACACTTTTTCAACAAAGAAACCGATGATCAGAATATCTGTAAGCATCCTGTACTTCCAATATATTGGTGCAACAATGAAAAATCTAATGATGTCGGTTCTGGCTTAAAATGCGGCGCATGCGAAAAGCTAGAGGTTGGCAGTGGCTATTACTTGTGTGAAACGTGTAAAAATGTTTTCCACAAAGAATGTGTGGAGGCTCCACTCTTTATCAAAGAACACCCTTCCTATCCCTCTCTTTCTCTCCAACTTTATCGTTTTCTTACTCTTTCCCATCGGAGTTGCATCTTTTGTGAAAACCTACTAAAGGGATCAGTTTTTTACTATTGTCCTACCTACAAAGCACATATTCATATATTTTGTGCGTTGAAGCCAATACCCATTATTATAGACCACTTTAAAAGGCATCTCCACCCACTCACCTTTTTCCCCAGACAAGCTTCCTTACTCTGCAACATTTGTGGTGTGAAAAAAAAATATATTCCCACTTATGTCTGCGCTAGATGTGTTTTCGTTGTCCATCAAGATTGTATCTATATCCCTTACGTCATAAGCATATGTCGTCACGAGCACCGCATCTCTTTCACCTATTCTCTTCCATCCGGAAAGTTGTCTTGCGGGGTCTGTCGTCGTAAGGTTGACAATAGTTGTGGCGCGTACTCTTGCAACAAGTGTGATGGTTATTTTGTTCATTCAAGATGCGCTTTGCGGAGAGATTTGTGGGATGGGGAAGAACTCGAAGGAACACCCGAAGAAATTGAGATAGTTGAAGATCCATTCAAGACGATAGCTGATGGAATAATACTTCACTTCTCTCATGGACATCACCTAAAACTCGAGATCTGCACAGATTATGATGAAGACAAGTATTGTCAAGCGTGTGTCCTTCCTATTTACGAAGGTGATTACTATTCATGCGTGGATGATCAGTGTGACTTTATCCTACATGATACATGTGCCAGTGCACCCCGCAAGATACGTCATCCTTTGGCATGCTCACCCACTAACGCTTAAGGTTGTCACTAATGAATATAGTGACAACCAAGGTTTCTTCAGGTGTGGTGCTTGTAGGCGTAATAGTAATGGATTCGTATACGAGAAGTCCACTGAAGATGAATGTTTCAGTCTAGACGTACGGTGTGCCTTGATTTCTGAACCGTTTGTATATGAAGGCCATGAGCATCCTTTATTCCTAGCTTTAACCCCAGACCAAGAATATTGGGCAAATGTCGAATCTGCCATGATCGTCAATACCGTCGAAAGCTAAATTGCATCGTATGTGCTTATTTATATGTTTTAGGTGTGCTACTTTACCATACAAGGCAAAGTATAAGCATGACAAGCATTTCCTCACATTCCGGAAAGAGTTGGTGGAAACTGATCAGTCAGACTGGTGTGAGGCATGCGAAAAAAAGATAGTATATTCAGGAGTAGGTGGGTACTATGCGTGCGATGAATACTGCTGCACCACTCTTCATGTTGATTGTTTGCTTGGGAAAGACCCGTATATGAAACATGGTCAAATCATATCACGTGGGAGTAAGTTTCATATTCTTCGCAACAATACCATGACTAGGCCTTTTTGCCATAGCCGTTATAACTGTAGAGAACGATGCCGACACAAAGTATATTTCCAACTAGAACACTTGACATTTTGCTCTTACTACTGTTTGAATCCGTAAAACCTCTAATAGCTTTGCCATTTTGGTCCGTCACCACCTTTGTTTCAACATGTCTATCTGTTTGGTTGTCTACGTTTTGTAATATTCTTTTTCTCTTTAAGTTTTCTTGTTTTAAAATGCATTGTAGTTTTCATCTCCTGTTGTACTTTTTGTTTCTTAATTATCTTCTTCAAGATCTGTATAATATATTTGTTCCATTATTTAATTAAGACCAAAGTCAGGTCCTATGTATATGTATATGTATTGACTGATCTTATTAGTTAGGTAGAAGTCTGGGTCTTTTCTTTATTAGTAACTTTCTTCTCACACGCCGCGTTTAGTTATTTTCATTGTCTATTTATATTAGGGTGTAACTCGAATACTTTTTTTTTGAAATAAAATTTTCATAAATACTTAATTTTTGTGCATTTCAAAAATTGTTTATATATTACAATGAATGAAATGGAAAAAGGGGAAAATGAAAAAATGGAAAAAGTATTTCATTTCATTTCATAAACATTCCATATTATTTCTAAAAAATAATTTTCATTTGAAATCTTTCTAAATTAAAAACATTTGGAATAAGTGAAATACTGATTCTATTCTATTAAATCATACAATGTACTTTTTATTTGTTACCTGTTACACTTTTGTTCTTTCTTATGTCTTTTTATTTTATCTCTTTTTATTTAAGATATCTTTTCTTCTTCAAAACCACCCAATTTAGCATATTTGGAAATTTTTATAGTTACACGTATTTGAACTAAAAATTCAAGATATGTGAATTATCCGATATTTGATTTTCAATACCAAGCGGTTAAGATCAAAGCAAAACAAAATTACATGTTTGTTGCAGGACTAATAACTTTTTGAGTTTTTTTTTTTAAAACTAATCAATGACTAAATATAACTCAGAACTCACAGACCAAAAGAGCGAGCGTCCAAGCCTATTGACAATAGCGACCAAGACTTTAGGGCATAATTAATCGGTAGGGATGTCAAACGGGCGGGTCGGGCTAATTTGGGTGTGTCCAGATGGGCGTCATTTTGTGTTGGACAGTTTTTGGTCTACACCCAAATAGGACCATGTCCAAATAGGACCATATCCAAATAGGACCATGACCAATTGGGTTGTCCATAAGGATCCAAATGCCCATTTAGTGTAAATCACTCAATTTTTTGAAAATGTGATTTTTAGTTTCAGCAAAAAATGTGATTTTACGGGTTTGGTAGAAAAACATAATTTTTAGGTTTGGCGGAAAATCGCGATTTTATGGTTTTGACAGAAAATAAAAATTTCCGGTTTGACGGGAAATCACGATTTTGTGATTTTGACGGGAAATATCGATTTTGTGGTTTTGGCGATAAACATGATTTTGATGAAAAACATGGATTTGTGGTTTTAACAGGAAACATAATTTATTATTTTTGATAGAAAAACGTGATTTTCAGTTTTGGAGGAAAAACATGATTTGCGGTTTTGATAGGAAAATGTGATTTTGTGGTTTTGACGGGAAAATATAATTTTCGGTTTTGGCAGAAAATCATGATTTTAGTATTTGTCATTTTCGTAGGAAAACATGATTTTATGATTTTGGTAAAATTTTTGATTTTGTGATTTTGGTAGGACAAAGTAAAATTGTAATTTTTTTCAATTTTCTAAACCTAAATATTTTAGGTATTTGGGTCGCCCAATGTCCAGATGGTCTAACCCAGTTTTGCCCATGGGCGCAATGGGGTTTCACCCATTTAGATCCATTTAAATTTGGTCCAATATGGGTATGTCCATATTGGCCCATAACAATTTGGACACGGGCCGCCCCATGGACAACCCGCCCATTTGACATCTCTAATTAACGGTAAGAAACCTTAAGGGTTTCTTATTTTTTTTTTTAATTTTTTTTTAAATTTAAAAGCAAACCAGTCATGGGCTGCCACATGTCAGTGGAGTCCGCAAACAGTGCAAGAAACTCATTAAAACCGGATCTTAATTTATAGTTTTTGTAACCAATTCTTACACTGCTTCATGGGTCTCACGCAATAGAAACCCCTTAAGGATCCCCTAATCATGGTCTTACACGAGCCTTGTTTCGCTCATGTTAGCGAATGCTGATTATAGTATCCGGTCCATGCAGACCGGATTGGTAAACCAGTAAACCAGAACCGAGTTTAATGGAGAAATAAAATTAAGGCGCACGTTATACTTTGAAAAGTGTTGGAGGTCGGCTCCTTGAAACTTACGCGTGCCGACCGACTATTCGCTTAGAAAAGTAAATGAGAAAAGCGAGATGACACGTGGAGAAATCGTGGGATGTGGACGTGAGTGAAAGAAAGCTTTTGTCTCTCCAGATTCAACGACAACCAATGGATGTCTCATGAAAACCCCACACCCCCATTGAAACGCTTGGCTCTCAAAACATTTCAACTTCTATTTTATTAGTATTAAAGATAGTTCTTCCCTTCATTTGTTCTCCATCTTTTTCTTTCTTCTCTCTCGAAGTTCATTGGATCAGAAAAAGAGGTAAAAACCACTTCTTCATTGGCTAGGTTTCAGTTTCATTTATATTATCTTTTCAGTTTCGATTTGGATGGTTACATTGTTAGCATTTTCAGTTTTTTCTCCCTTAATGATTTCGATTTTATCGATTCGTGAGGGTTTTCTTACAAATGTTATTTCGAGTTATGGTTTGAAGTTTATCTATAGAGATGTGAGTGTTGTCGGTGATGACTTAATGGTAGTAAACTAGATGTGTTTGGTTTGGATCTGCACTGGAGATATTAAGATTAAGTTTGTTAATTATTTGATTTCAGGTGTGTGTTTCATTTTGTAATTACAAAAAATGGCGTACGAGGAAAACTTTCAGACAATTCTGAACCCAAGTATGATTGTCTTTTGTTTGGTAAGAGAATAAATATGATTACTTTCTTTAAAATGTTAAACATTTGATTTGATGATTTGAGAAACATGGTTTAAAGTTTCAACCTTTTCTGAACAAACAGACATAGACGATACTCTTTACCCTTTCAGTTCTGGTCTCGCTACGCTAGTTAAAAACAACATTCAAGGTCAAAGTTCATTTCTTTCTTGTTCTTCTTCTTGTCTTTAAGATTGGTTTTGTTCATGTTATAGCTGAACTTGTCTTTTGCCATTGTAGAGTATATGACTCAGAAACTTGGTATTGAAGAAGATAAAGTCCAAGAACTTTGCCTTTCTCTTTACAAAATCTATGGAACTACTATGGCTGGTCTCAAGGTGTGTATCTTTTACAATAACTTCACTTGTGTTGTGTATCTATCTGTGTACGGCATGTCCTTCGTTGATAATGTTTTTGATTCTTTCAGGCTGTGGGTTATGACTTTGACTATGACGATTTCCATCGGTACTCAACTGAACCTCCCCTTTTATATTTGCTTATCCCTTCTTTTGAAGGTGTTTAGAACTTGAGATTCCTCTTTTTGTTTCACAGTTTTGTACATGGAAGATTGCCATACTCAACACTGAAGCCTGACCCAGTTCTTAGGAACATTATTCTCAGCTTGCCTATTCGGAAAGTTGTATGTGCTCTACTAACCTCTTACATGTTTCCATTCACCTATATCCTCTCAATCTTCCTTTTGCCCACAGGTTTTCACGAATGCAGACAAGGCTCATGCAGCCAAGATTATTGCTAGGCTAGGCCTAGAGGGCTGCTTTGAAAGAATCATATCTTTCGAGACTCTGAACCCAAACACCAAAACTGAATCTCCTGTTGCTACTGAAACCAGAGAGATCTTTGACATAACCAATTACATGGCAAATCCTGACCCAAGCGTTGAACTCCCAAAGACTCCTGTTATTTGCAAACCATCTGAAGGAGCATTCGAACAGGTTTTCAAGATGACCAACATCAATCCTCACAAGACAGTAAGAACACAATCAAATCTCTCCCTCTCTTGTTCATTATTACCTAACGGCTAAACCTTAGTAAGTTCTTAAAATCCTTGTTGGTATTTCAGCTGTTCTTCGATGACAGTATCCGTAACATTCAGACTGGGAAGCGTGTGGGTCTCCACACCGTACTGGTAAGTAAAAGAAGCAGAGATTTATGAGTTGTAAAACAGAACTTATCAATCTCAAAGCTGACCTCTTGTTTCTGTATTATTTAGGTTGGGACCTCACACAAAGCTGAAGGAGTAGATATTGCGTTGGAGCATATTCACAACATACGTGAAGCCCTTCCTGAACTATGGGATGCTGTCGACGACAAAGCTGAGGAGATTAGAGCCAGGCAAAAGGTTGCCATTGAAACCATAGCTTAAAACATTTCACTCACATTTCTCAACTGCTGATTTGTAACACATTTCTCTATCATCACTACTCACTCTTTGAGGACAAAAAATAATAAGTGTAATCTAAAGCTTTTATTGAGAGAAACATGGAATGTAATGAAACTTGAGTTTTAATTTTAATTTGATAATATAAAAATGAATGCAAACATCGTTTAATCTCTAAGTACATAATTCTCATGACATCTTTTTATCATTCACTTGCTTTTCTTCTCCTTCTCCTTTTGACATATACAAGAGAATCTGGCTCATGATGATTCCATGCATAGTGACTGCAAGAACAATACTCATAACCATACTAAACGGAGCATTCTCCTGAACACTGGTGAAAACTCTCGCCATGGCTCCACCCAAGTTCATCAAACAAGTCAAGAAACTAAGCTGCCCAGTGCTCTTGTTTCTGAAATTCTTCCAAATCTGAGGAACTTTCGAAGACAGCAATATCAAATACTTTGAACCATAAAGAGCTTCGAACACCAAAGGACCAATCCGACCAGTAAACAAAATCGGTGCTAAAGCAAAGTACACAACTGCTCTAACCCAAGTTGAAACAGAGAGAGGTCGAGTGAAATAATAACCACAAGCCACCAAGATCAAAGCTTGGATCAAAAGAAACGCAAGTTCACCAAAGCTGAGAAGGGAAGCTTCTTGTTCAGACAATACGCGAGTGAGATTGTGTAACCAACCACTTCGAACTCAAATGCTGCAACACTTAAGCCTCTTACACTCTTGTTCTCCAAGATTTTCATTATCTACAATATAACAAAGAAGTTATAAGAGTAAATAAGCTGAGAAAGGAAGCTTCTTGGTTGGTTGAGTCTGAACCTGAGGAGCTTGACGGTCATTGAAGCCGCGACGAGGAAGTAACCGAGCAGCTTCGAAATGAGAGGAAAGAGACAAGCTTTCTCCGGAAACTCGTCGTTGCGGAGAGACCCAACAGCGCAGCGAAGATCGATTCCGAGATAATCCATCGTTTTCTCCATCACGATCTCCATCGTTGATCCTTTGAGCTTGGAGCTATAGGCCACTATAGGCGCAAGGACGTTGCTGCCACTCGTTGACTTGGTGTTTTTAGATTAGATTCCGGTTTGATTTCAAATAACCAAAACCAATAAAAACTCGGTTTAGTAATTAAATTTTGAATTTCGGTTTAGTAATTAATTTTAAGTTTCGTACCGGTTTGAATCGGTTAGCTTTTACCAGTTAAACCTAAACTGTAGTCAATTTTAGACGGAGCTTCTTCTCTTCTTGTCGTTGTCGGAAACTAAACCTAATAAAAAACGATAACACTCGATTTTGTTCATCCTTCTCCCGTACCTGAAATCTCGTGTTGGGTTAATCTGAGAAGAAGCTACAATGGCGAAGAGAGAGATTAGTAGCACTTTGAGGAATCTAAAGGTATGTGTTTTATCTTTACATGTCCATCGATATGGACTCATGTTTGCGTTTTCTACCTTCTATATCTTCACGAAATTGAAGTGCAATACCCGATTACTGGATTGGGTTTTCTTTTGCTTTGTATTTAGAGTTTAAAAAACTAACCTTTAGACCTTAGCACCAGTTATAAAGTTGATTTGAGAGCAAAGTTGCAAACTTTCATTATAGAAACTGCGTTATCAATTATTTAGCTTTTGTAGTTTGTGGGTGAGAATACACTAATGTTGGTTCATGAACTTATATTGATTGGTTCTCTTTGTTTTTAGTTTATGCAAAGGTCTGCTGCGAAAGAGGAGAAGAAGAAGATTGATGAAGAACCTAATGGGACCTTTTCTTCCCTCGGAACTGTTGCAAGAAGTGGTACTGCTTCTTTTGTTGTTAATGTTTTGTTTGTTGTAGTTGTGTATGTGTTCTACCCTTTGTATCTGATATCATGTGTTTGGTTCTGTTTTCTAATGTGTGGTTTTGATAATCGATGCAGTGTGGTTATAACAGACTGGGATCCTCAACCAGGAGCATTGCTAGGACGCATGTCGTTTCAGTCTTTTAACCCCTCTATCGAGGTTTGTTTCTATGGGGCTAAGACACGGTTGATGTTCTTCTTCTTTTGATCTTTCTGTAATAGAACTGTTCTTTCTTTAGAAACTGAATGAAGAGGCAACAAGCAGTCGAGAAACAGATGCTTCTACCACAAACTCTAGCAGTAATGGAGGAAGAATGTCTTTAGGTCTATGCACCCTTCGATGTTGTATTCAAGTCATTATTGATAGCAGTGGTCTCTGTCACCTATCATTTGTTTATTTTCTGATTTCTATCTCTTTACTATTTTGAATTTTCAGTGAATCGAAGATTGAGCCAAGCCGGGAAACAAATGGTGAGTTGAAAAGGAAACAGTCTGAGGGAGTCTCTGTGGAACAAAACCATCCAAGCAAGTCTCCAAGGAGCAGTGACAAACCATCACCGAGCAACAAAAGAGGCGGCGAAGGTTTCAAGAAACCAAAGAGCATGAAGGCGCCTGGAGCGTTTTGAAGCCACCAAAACCTCAAACCAACAAGGGTTCAGATTAGCTTACTGCAGCAAAACTATTTGCACATCGGTTCATATGTGGTTGTAGATCACTCCTTCCGTTTGTCTGTATCCGTTTGATAAGTTATAGCCAAAAGTTTTTGAACTCTCTACTTGGTTGTTTTACACTTGTGCTAGCTCAGATATATGGGAAACAATCTTTTAAGATTTAAACCCATGATTACTATATGTATCTGCAGGAAAGAATAGATGCATTCAATTCATGCGGTCAAACAGATTCTACAATACTATCTGCAAACAAAAAAATGAAGCAATTGAGAAGATGTAACTATTTGCAAATGATTATATGATTCTGTTAACTATTCTGCAGGTTTTCCAGCAAGAAAAAGCATAGGTGACCAGAGGAGAGAAAGCAACACCAGAATATGAACTTGTAGAAACTACTAAACATGTATTAGATATCAAACTGCTAAAGCAATGTGTTACAGATAGAAATTCCATATTACAAATATCAAATTGCTAGGACAACATTCATCTTTTGTCTGCTAATAGCGTAGCATTATGTTCACAACATTTAAAGCATATTATACATATATACTATTATACATCCACAAGTCTTCAAGTTCTTAGAGGAGCAAGCATACAAGACACACACTTCAACGTCTAGCTCCTCTTCTTGCTTTGAAGAACCTCTCCTTGATTGAGACTAATTCTTTTACAACTTCACTCATTCCCAAGCGGTTTGGTGGAGACTCTTCAGAACAACCAAGTCCCACTTCTAAAACCTTCGTCAAGCACTCAGCAGCAGGGAAGCCAATTCTAAGGCCGTTGGTAAGAACAGATTCGTCTGCGACATCCAAAACTTGCTCTGGCAATGCAGACCTGATGCAGCTACGAAGGGTAAAGTCTCCTCCGAACATCTCATCGGTTGGTCTTTTTCCACTGAACATTTCCAAAATGAGAATCCCAAAACTATATGCATCGCCATGTACTGATATTTCTCCTCCCATTGCATATTCTGCACCATAAGTATCAAACAAGACTGGAGCAAGAAATATACTCTCTCGGTTCCCAAAACAAGAATTTTCTACAGTATTTACGCATATTAAGAGTATAATGAATTTTACAATTAAATTTAATACTTATTTTTATATATCTTCAATCATTTTCAGCCGCTGCTATTTAATAAGTTCAAACACTCTCAATTATATTTTTTAAAGTATACAAAAGTACTTTAAGATATAAATAATTATCATTATGGAACAATAAAAAATATAGAAAATTTTATTTTCGGAAATGAAAAGAGTATTAGCTTTCTTCATTTAAACATTATACTAGACTTTGACCCGCGCAACCGCGCGGGTGTTTATTTTCTATATATATATATATTGTTATACATAATTTAATGATATAATTATAAACAACAAAACATATTTTCAAAAGTGTATGTGACTTTGATCAAAAAAAAGTGTATATGACTTATTTAAATACAATACTGATATAGTTTAGTTGTTTGTCATCCAATTGATGATCTCAAACCGTTAATCGTATTTGTAGTTACTTATTAAATATTTATTTTGTTGGATTTTTGTTTGATTATTAGAGTTATAATATATGTAAAATTTAATAAACATGAAAATTATATATTTTGTTATAATATATGTACATTATTTTCATGTCAAATGGATTTGTAAAGTTTAAATTGCAAAGTTTAACTGAATTAAACTGATATATTATTTAGATTACATATATTTTATGTAAATACAATAACATTTAATAAGTTATCTCTATATATGGTAAATGAAGTATTTAAGCCAAATGGTAGTTACTTATGCCTTTACTATTTACTCTAATATATACTTACATGTTTATAATATATATACTCAGATGTAAGTTTTGAACGTATTGTCCTCAACTGGTGAAGATATTTTTTACACCTAAAGAATTATCAGATTTTACTACTCACATGGAATAATTTGAACGTAGTAAAAAAAATTTCTCTACTTTCAAGATGAGACATATCTCAAAAGCACACAATATAATGACGGACAAGCTTGTACGAGGTACAAAAAGTTCTCCTTGAATAAATTTTTAATTCGATTCTTCACCTCCAATTTGATTTTCCGAACTCGTAGGTATTTTCGCTTAGTTTAGCTATTGTTATAAAAAATAGTATAATATTTAAAATTATCTTATGCCCAATATTGGATTGATTTAAGAATACCGATAGCAAATATTTTGCAATATATTTAGATAGAAAGATTTGGGTGCTTTAGTTTATATCTTGCATGATTTTTTAATTGTTTGCTATGAATTTATTTTTTATAAATTCAATTCACATTTCTTTAAAATTAACTCAATTTAGTAACTATTTATGAGGTAACCGATCTGTTTGTATTCCATATGCATGATCGGTTCTCTGTATATGACATGTATACAATGTGGCTTCAAATAAATGGTATAGGTAGATTTCCTAATTAGCTAAAGAGATTGATAATATATATAGAGGTCAAACATTACTCCATTGCCACGTAGTAAATAATCTTACATTATTAAACAGGTCGCATAAAATTTTGAGTAAATGTATTTTTAAAATTGTACTGGTTAGTGACTTATATATAATAAAATTAATGGGTTTATGAAAGTATCAATAAGAAAATATATATAGGGGTGAGAAGTCCAATAATAATACTGAAATTGTGTATAATGTTATATTTTCGTTTATATAAACTGGTTATAATAAAAGTATCCTATATATTCATGTTTCAAAAATATGTTAGCAAATCTTGTATGTAATCGGGTATATTCTCTCGGTTTATGTTCAGTTTGAATATTGCATATTTTTTAGGGATATTGATTTTTGACTTTGCATATATTCTCCTAATGATATAGTATTAAATGACATGTATACTTTTAATGAGTTTCTAGAGATAGTCCATTTTTAAAAAATCACACATGAAAAGAAGTCATGACTTCTCTTTTAATAGAATAGATGGGTTTATGAAAGTATCAATAAGAAAATATATATAGGGTGAGAAGTCCAATAATAATACTGAAATTGTGTATAATGTTATATTTTCGTTTATATAAACTGGTTATAATAAAAGTATCCTATATATTCATGTTTCAAAAATATGTTAGCAAATCTTGTATGTAATCGGGTATATTCTCTCGGTTTATGTTCAGTTTGAATATAACTATTTTTTAGGGATATTGATTTTTGACTTTGCATATATTCTCCTAATGATATAGTATTAAATGACATGTATACTTTTAATGAGTTTCTAGAGATAGTCCATTTTTAAAAAATCACACATGAAAAGAAGTCATGACTTCTCTTTTAATAGAATAGATATGTGATAGGTTTACCTGGTGCCGCATAACCGATGCTTCCTCTGACTCCAGCCGAGCTAAGTTGGTTAATGAAGGCTTCCTGGTCGTATTTTAGGAGGATCCGAGCAAGACCAAAGTCGCTAACATGGGCGGTTAAATCATCGTCTAGAAGAACATTGCTTGGTTTAAGATCGCAATGAGCAATAGCTTCATGGCAGCTAAGGTGAAGATACTCCAAAACAGAAGCCACGTCTATCGCTATGTTAAGCCTTTCCAAAAGTGTCAACGTTCTTGAGGGCCTAGAAATCTCTTTGTTTCCTTTGGGTGCAGCCACATATCTAAGCTTCCATTTGGCATGTACTCATAGATTAGAGCTCTGAAATCATTTCCTTGGAAATCAATACTCGAACAAGCTGTCAACAGCTTCACAAGATTACGATATTTAATGTCTTTCAGGGATTCACATTCTGCTATAAAGCTCCTCATTGCTCCACGTTTCTGCATGTTTAGAACTTTCACTGCAACAACCTTGTTCTCAGCAGGGAGAAAGGCTTTAAACACGGTACCAAAGCTGCCTGACCCGATCAAATTATTCGAAGAGAAGCCATCTGTCGCATTTCGAAGATCTCCATAACTTATCATTTCATGAAAAGCCCCCAAGGTGGCAGGAGTTACTTCATTGGTATTTTTCGTCTTTCTGGTTTTTAACCAACAAAGAGAAACTGAAGCTATGAACAAAAGCAAAAGCAAAGATATGCCTATGCTTATACCCACCACAAGTTTCTTTCTTGAATTTCTTGGTGGTTGCAAAGAACATGGCTTTAGTCGGCAGTTCCAAGATGCCTCCACAAAGATTCTTGTTTCCAGATACCGAGACAATAGTAGCATTTTTGAACTTTCCTTCTGTTGGCACATTTCCCTCGAAGTTGTTGAAGGATAGATTGAGATACTCCAACGAGCTAAAGTTTGCGAAATATTCAGGGATTCTTCCAGATAGATTGTTGCTTGAGAAATCAACTTCCTTAATACCCATCAATCCACTTATATCTGGAATGATTCCATCAAAAGAATTTCCTTGAAGATGAAGTTCTTCTAGTTGGAGACACTTTCCCAAAGTCTTTGGGATTTTCCCGGATAGCTTATTATGAGCAGCAGATAAATTACCAAGTTTTCCAAGTCGTCCAACATCTTCTGGAAGAGAGCCCGCCAATAAATTATTTGACATGCGTAGGGAAACAAGTGTTGAAAGTTCCACAATCTCCTGAGGGGATAGTACCATTCAGCTTATTATTCTCGATATGTAAATCTAGCAAATGGCTACATTTACCAAGACTTGGAGGAATGATTCCTTCCAAAACTATTGTTGGACAAATAGAGTTTTTCTAACCGAGTGATGTTGCCTAAAGAATATGGTATCTCTCCTGAAATTCTATTTGTATGGACACTTAAATCCACCAATCTTGGAAGTTTCCCAAAAGAGGTTGGGATTGGTCCTTTCAATAGATTTCTGGACAACAATAATGCTTGCAGCGGCCGATGAGATTCCCAATGCCATGAGGAATGCTTCCAGTTATGGAATTGCTTTGAAGAGCTAACTCGTTGAGGTTCATTGACAGATTTCCAATGGAGGCAGGCAAGTGACCCCCAAGCCTATTAAATGACACCACTAAGGTTTGCAGTCTGGTGCAGTTAGTCAAAGCAACAAGAAATTCAAGATCTCCCGCTGAAAAACTTCCCAAAGAATTGTGATTTAAGGATAGTATTTCCAAATATTGTAGTTTTGCAAAGCTCGGAGGAATACTTCCTGTCAGACTATTAAGCTCCAGATTCAAAAATTGAAGAGTTGAAATATTTGCAAGTGTTGATGGAATGGCTCCTGTGAGAGAGTTATTTCCGACAGACAATTTTTGAAGGTTTGGTAGCAAGTTACCAAAATCAGGCCTCAGGTTCCCAGAGAAATAATTACCAAACATGTTCAAATACTGAAAGTGAGGACAAATTGTAAATTACAGGAGGAAAAACACCAGAAAAATGGTTTATTGGTAACAAGAAAGACACCATTTGAGTCAATCTAGCTATAGCACACAGAATTTCTCCTCCCAGATTGTTTTCAGCAAAGGAACAGTGCTCTGAGGGATGTCAAGTTTTCCTAAGAGATCAGGGACTTTTCCTTTCAGGTTGTTTTTTACCAAGTCTAAGAAACAAGGTTCCCCCAATGAACCTAGTTCTGAGGAAGACCTTGTCCAAGATGATTTGAAAATAAACCAAGCTCCGACAATTTAGAACAGTTGAACAGACTGGCTGGAATCCCTCTCCCAGAAAATTGAAGCTCATATCCAGTAATGAAGTCTAAACAAGTTTCCCAGCTCTTGAGGATGGTTCAACAAAAGAGTTACTATTTAAATCAAGTGTTGTGAGGAACGAAAGGTTACCAATAAATGGCGATATCACTCCACCCAACTGGAATCCTCCGAGGTCCAAACGAGTGACTCTCTGTGTTTTCGGCACATGTAACCCCGTCCATCTGCAGAGAGGGGACGTGTTGTTCCATGAGGACAGCAGAACTTTTTTCTCCTCAGAAACTTGAGACTTGAACTTGAGTAATGCTTGCTTATCAGTTTCATGGCTAATCAAAAATATAATATTTTTATTTATTGTTTTACACAATTGTTAAAACAAAAGACCTACAACTCACAAAACTCCAAACCTCACTAATCTAAACCCCTAAGTCTAAGATAAGTTACTACCCTGGGCATGATATATGTAGTCGATTCTTTATTCACTTCTTGTACTTTCTCCACGCATGCTTTTTCTTTTCCTTCTTCACTCGCTTATCACTGATTTTGAACCGCATTTGGGATGGCGTGCTTAGGTATCCCGTTGGGCGTTCTGTGGTCCTTTGCTTTTGCGTGGAGGTTCACTGTTGCGTGTGTTGGGGCTGGGTTCAACGTTGGTGGGTGGCCCACTTTAATTGGTAATTGTCACATGTTTTCGTATCTTTTGTTGGACACCATCGAGCTGGACTTGTTTAGTTTCCTTGGTATGATTTCTTTCCTGGGAGGGATTCCAGCCGTCCTGTTGTTTTGCTCGGAGCTTGGTTTATTTTCCCTCCCATTTGCCAGGTCTTCCTTCCGTGGTTATTTGGGGCCCCTTGTTTCTTCTGATTGGTCGGCCGTCTGTTTTGCATGCCTCTTCTCCAGCTTTTTGCTGCCACTCCTGGACGGACGATTCCCTGTGCCCTCGCTTGTTGGTGCTTTCCTGTTCCATCCCATCTTTTTATCGGTTGTTTTTTCTCCATGTCCTTACCCTTTGTCCCTCTGGCCGTTTTTGGTTTTGTGGTGTTTGTAATTGGTTTGTTGTTGGTATTGTCTTTTTTTTTGGGTCCTGTGGGGTTTTTTTGCTTTTGGTCTTTCTTTGGGCTTTTGGGGGTTGGCTTCTTTTGTTTGTCTGTCCTGTTTGCGTGTTTTGGGTGTGGGCTGTGTTCGTGTTTGTTGCTTGGCCCCTGGCTTTTTGCCCTCCCTTGGCCCCTTTTCTCCTCGGCCATTCGTCCTGTTGGCCTCTCGGCTTGTGTAACTTGTGACCACCTACAGTTGCCCGTCTGTTGCCACACCACACTCCCTTATGTCCGTTTCTATATCACCTCAGCGCTCACCTCCAGCTGATTATTTTCGCCTCGTGTTTTCCCTTGTTTCCTCCGCCATGCACACAACTCACCACCTCTTTTGCGGCTCTTCTTCGACGCTGTTGGCCTGGCCTTTGGCACCTTGGTCTTTCTGCTGTCCCTCCCCGCTCTCGGACACTCCCAATTTGGGGAGTGTCTCCCACCTCGCATCCTTCCTCTCACCCCCTTCTTTTTGCATGGTCCTTCAGCTATCAGTGGATTGATGGGTAAATTAAGGAAGTTGCTTTCTCCCACGCCCCCTTCTGGACGCAATCGCTCGCCACCTTTCGCTCGTTGGGTACTCTTCCTCTTCCCTTTGCGGGCCAATGTGCGCAGACGGCACGTAACCAAATCTACCCTTGTCTTGGTCTCTGGACCCGGGTTGTGGGGCCTCTTGGCCCTCGCGCTGTTCGCCCTTCGAGCCGTGGTTGGTTCGCACGGCTTTGCTTTTGCTTTTGTTCTCGTTTTCTTCTTTGTGTTCCCCCCACCACGCCAGCGCATGACACGGTACTCCTGCCACCTGGGGCTTTCCTGCTGCTCCGTTGGCGCTGCCTGGGCTGGCTTTTTGTTTGTCGGGTCGCGTGGTGTGTTTCAAGCCTTTCTCCTGCTGGCCCGGTTGTTGCAGTGAAAAGTTCTAAAACAGCGACCTGGGAGCTGGCGGGGTAATCGCGCCTGTGCTCGCCGCTTCTCGTCTTTGTGCGCTTGTTGAAGCTTTTCGAGTAATTGATCGTATTCGAGCTCTAAATTAATCTCGCATGCGTTACGCTTGTGTGCCGGCCCCGGCTTTTCGGCCTCCGCAGTTGCCTTGGCAAATACCTATCGGAAGGTGGTTCTGTTTTGGGAGTATTTCATTGGCTGCCTGAAAGTCAATTGCGTTAACAAGCAGTCTTTGCGTATTACGCATGTAGCCGTTTGGTTTGCTCCGGCATAAATGAACCAGGAAGCTTTACAACTACTCGGCTGGCAGTCAGAGAAGCTCGGTTATGGGCCAGGTAAAACTATAAATATCTATTCTATAAAAGAGAAGTCAATGATTC